>JAQLOL010000009.1:2219584-2236874 GCA_029783665.1 Naso thynnoides
TATATATATAAAAACAACAATCTTCCATCTGAGAAATAAAAGGTAGATAAATATGAGGTGGAGGAAATTTTGAGCGAGTGGAATAAATGCACCAGATCAGATTGTGAGACACGCATTAGTGCAGAGGTTAACTAGGGTCATCTTAGTCAACAGAGGTGAGCTAAAATGAAAGGTAAAAAGAGGGAGGAACCTGGGAGGGGTGAGGACATTATAGGTAGTCATGTCAGTTTAGTTACAGAAAGGGATTATTGCTCAGTGTCCGGCTGATGAAGAAAAAACAAAATGCTCCTGTTTAAAACACACAGGAAAAAAGGAGCAAAATCTTAACGTTAAAATACTGAAAATGTAGTTAGAGAAGCAAGACGGGAGTTGTGTTAGAGCACCGGAAAGATGAGACAACTGAAAGACGACATGAACATCAAGAAAAGAGTTTTGAAAAAAGGAGCAAAAGGGAACCAAGATAGGAGAAAAACATTTTACAGGGCTTAAAAACACGATTCATGGGTATAAGCAGGCTCTCGGACACATCACGTTATAACACAAGAAGAAGAAGAAGAAGAAGCAGGGAAACAGGAAACAACAGCTTTTAGTCCTGATCTCACGTATAAAATCGGTATGAAAGTGAACAACAACATGGCATCGTTTCTCAAAAGTGGAAGGTAGCGGGGGACTCAGCTGGTGGGTTGGCTCATTAACTCCTCACAGTACATTAAAGTGGGAAGTCTGCATGTGTAAATACATATATTTATCTCTGTATATGTATAGGCATATACACATATATATATATTTAGTTGAACGATGTGTACAGAAAGTAAAAGAAGGAACAGACTAATCGAAGCTTATGATAGAAGTCAAAATGACAGTTATAATAATACCAGAATCATACAAGTGTGTGTTTTTTGAGGGGAGGGTGAGACAGGAGGTTTGCAGGAGGAGGTGGGGGTTGAGGAGGAGGAGGGGGCAGTGCCACCAAGAGAGACACATAGTCCTTCAAACTCGAGGGACATTGGTTTGGGGTGGTGAAGTGGGTGGGGGTTGGTGGGTCGGGGTGGGGTTGGATTCACAGGGGCCCGTGTCGGGCCTCGTATTTAGCCAGAATGTTCTTGCAGCGGCCCAGCTCCTTCCTCATGTCTGCTACCTCCATGCGCAGAGCGGCGTTCTCCTTCTCCAAAAAGCCAGCCCGGATGGCGATCTGGTTCTCTTTCAGCCGTCGGGCGTCTCGTGACCTCTTGGCTGCTACGTTGTTCTTTCTGCGCCGGGCCCAGTACCGATCGTCCTGAGGAGCGGAGCAGTTGGGTTAGCAGTGAATGCAACAACAGTCAGTACATTAATATGCACAGTTACGTTGAGTTAAAATTATAGTTATCAATTAGGTCATTCAATTGGACTCTTGTCCTTGTCCCAGTATGTAAGAACTGGAG
Organism: Naso thynnoides; assembly: GCA_029783665.1. NCBI lineage: Eukaryota > Metazoa > Chordata > Actinopteri > Acanthuriformes > Acanthuridae > Naso > Naso thynnoides. Next base: position 2,221,006 of record JAQLOL010000009.1, read on the forward strand.
AGAATCAATTTATTGATGGAAGTATGTCCGACTCCACTAGGGCCCAACCAATATGTTGGTTGGCTGATATTATCAGCCGATAATGGGCCTTCATAGATATTTTGGTGTCATATATGTCATATATGGTTCATCAATAAGCGCCGATATTAAAACTGCTGTAAGGCTGGAAAAAATGCTTGGACAAGTGGTTTAAGATGGTGTAATTATGCAGTTTGCCGCTCGTTATTTAATAACTACTTAATTTACTAAAAGTTTGTTAAGATGTAAGATATCCTGCCTTCATTACATATCTTTGTCACAAGGACTTAACCACGTTCAGTGACGTTATATATGTGCAATATCAGCCAATATATGTCAGATATCGGAATTTTCTTACTCCCAATTATTGGTCTTGGCATCGGCCCCTTAAATCCCATATCGGTCGGGCCCTAGACTCCACTACAGTAGGTGGTGAGTTGCCCCCTTTCAGCTTCTTCCTGTTGACCCATTATGTCACATGCCAAAAAAGCAAAAAATTATTTAGTAGGTGTGGGTGGGTTCCATGACGAACAGTAAAAACATGGACAACTTCACAGTGCTGTACATTTCGTACATACTCTATGCTGTTCTGTTTTTGACACCTTTTTCTTTTTTTCTTCTTGGCTTTCTTCTTAAAAATTTATGTTGTTCAAGTTCTGGTTCAAAGACCGCTGTGGGAACTACAGATCACGCGCAGAGCACCAAGGCAAGTTCAGGCAAATGAGGCGTCCAGTAAACATGCAGGAGTAAATTGATCCCCCGCTGCATTACTGAGCTGTGTTAGTCCGACTTGGAAGAATTTGACTTTGTAGTTCAGTCGCACTAAGTGTGTTTTAAAAGTCTAACACAATAAATTGACTTTTTCTAACACCGAGTAAATGAACTGAGTGTTTGACTCTAATAAGCCACATAATGGCTTCGAGGACATGAAGCTCTGCTGACCTGAAGCTGTCTCTCTAATTACTGTCACCAGTAAACATGTTTGGCTTTTTCACAAAGTAAATTCTTATTTAGTGGATTGCTTTAAAATTCAGATCACCTGCTAAAACTGAGGGGATTATTTTGTAGAGAGGGCTAAAAATAAAAGATGTTGTTTATCTGTCATGCAATGCTGAACCATCAAACACCTACAATTCCTGATAAATATAGCACAACATGTTTTAAACAACCATGTTGGGACTAAAACTGCAGTAGATAAATGTTTTCTTCCTGTTGTATGTTTACTGTTTTTTACTGGGGGTAACTTTAAAGTAAGATGAATGACATTTTAAGAATTTTCTCTGCTGAATTTTAGGCTTGCAACAGTGTCAAAGCTTTTTTTTAATTTGTACATTCAAACTAAAACAAATGCCACTACTAACATATTTTAAACTCACATCATATTTTGCATTATTGTACAGTTTTTTAAAACATACTTTTGATTATTTTTGACCACTTCACAAGCTCCCCATGTTTGACAAAACAGCTTATATGGTCTTCTGTCTCTCAGGGTCTCTTTTGTTTTCGACCCTCACCTGCTTACATAACAACAGGAGATCTAATCTAATATCATTATGCTAAAACTGACAGACACATTGACGCAGCTCACCTTCATGTCTTCTGGGATGAAGACCTTGCGGGCTTTCTTGATCATCGGCTGTGGCTTCAGCTCCTCTGCGGAGAATTTGCGTTTCCTGGGGTCGAACATCTCCTGGCCGGGCACGCTGGACAGAGCCAGGTCTGCGGGGTCGGGCTCATAGGTCAGGGGCACCTGGATAGACTCGGGGTCAATGGGGCTGGGGGTGTCCCGGGCTGAGGGCAGTGCTGCAGAAGCACAACAAAAAAACATAACATGCATGAGTTTAAGGCTGCATAATCAAAAAAAAAAAAAAAAAAAAAAGGGATTAATTGGACTGACACTGCAATAATGGAATGATTTGTAATATTAAGAGAGAATGGTCATTTAACATAACTGTGCTGATTTTCATGAAAAATGTACGATGATGGTGTGATTTTTGCAGGAACTTGTACCAAACAAAGATATTAAATTTATATAATATGATGTGTGGGCCAGAACAACTCTGCATCACCACAATAATTAAAACAACAACAATTAAAATGGAATTTTGATACACACATTTCTCTGTAAACATTTGCGCCTCCTCGCAAGCTAAAAATTACCGAAGGCCCTATTGCACAGCACTACAGTAGCTGCATAATCTGCTTGTTTTTTTGTGATGAAAAGCTTGGGTTAAAGTCAGCAGGGAAACGAACTCTAAGCCTCTGACTTTGACTCTGACGGCAGGAAGTGCACCTTGCATTTGGGGTAATTACATATGCAACAAAACAACTGAGTTGTGAGTAGCAAGATTTTTTTGGTGCAGCGCTAACATCTGGACAGAGGACACGAGGGGAGCAACTAAAGGAGCTTCTCATACTGAGGAGGAGGAGCTGAAAGTTGCCTTTCTCCCTTCTGAGCTCACACGTTTGTTTGTTTAAGTGCTGATCCATAGAGAAATGTCGGACTTTGATTATTTGGTATAAATGCAAAGCCAGAAAACAGGTGACTTCTCTAGAAAAGAACACATTTATCCGTTCACAGAAATATTTGCCTTATCTGTCCAGCAGGTGGTGCTACCACACTAGCTTTAAAAAGCAGGTAACCAGGCTGAGAGGTCATTTCACAAGCTGTTCTATCTTAAGGCCTGCAGCTTTCAGCAGCTCCTGTCAGCTGATCTCAGACTGTCCTGAGCTGATCTGCTCCAGCATGCCTTTAAGTCTGTCTGCTGTGATGTGCAAAGCTTCAGCTGATCTGAGGTCAGGGCGATGCAGTTCATTAGCTGGTCTGAAAGACCAACTACTCTGTGACTCATTACATTACCATGAATTTGTTTTGTCAAACAAACCACACCTGTGTTCCACGCCCAGTACACAAATCTCAACAAGTGACATGTCAAGTGAGGACACGACCGAAAGCAGCAAAGTGTAGCAGGCGTTCCATTAGCTGCCAGCAGCTCGTACAGTATGCTGACCTACATTTTGGGACTTCCAAGCTGCCATGACAGCCGATCCACACCACTGACCTTCAGTCAGAGTGTGCAAACTGCTTACAAACTGAAACAGGCCATCAGCTCTGACCCTATGCACAAATCAGAAACAAACAGGAAGCCTGAACATCAGAAGACACTGCCCAACAACAGGAAGTGATGGGCCTCTTCATCCCAGAGATGTGAAACCCTCAGCTGAGAGTCACACTGCTGGAGACTTCTCAATTCACAACGAGGAAAACAAGAAGTGTTTGTCTGAAAAACTATGCAGGACTATTACAAAGGCGAATTATCACCTCATAAAACTGAGCAGAAATGTGAGAAAACACCCCGAAGAAACATCACAACTGCAACCACTTTGTCAGAAATGTGTCAGATGTCTGCCTCCGACAGATGTTGATGCTGCACTCGGCTCTGCTCAAAAGAGCCGTGGAAGTTTCCCACCGTCAGTCACCATCAACACATAACAGGCATTTATCATTTGAGGAAGTGGCCTCAAGGGTGGGGGCAACAAAATATTATTTCAAAAGAGGAAGTGATGGAAATGCTTCTGAACTGATCATACAAATGATAAAAACAGAGCGTTGGCTTGGTTACTGTACTACTAAATATCATTTACAAGACTTGGGTCCAAAATGTCAATCAAAGACCATGTCCACTGACTGCATGGCAGGTTATAAGTCGAAAACCGGATCAGTCAGTCAGTGGGTGTCACCTCTTACATTTCTGGCAGAAGTAACAAGAATTACTGGCTGTAAACCATAAATGTAAGCGTGGCGGATGATTAATGGACAATGGACAGTAATACAGCCTGGTCGAAATAAAAATGTCAATCACTCTAGATAAATGTTGTAATTATCTGGGTTGTCCAAATACCTGCGACGCTATCTATCTACCTTTGATTCTGTGCAAAATGCTGACCCTGCATTTTCCCAGCAGCATCTCTGCTGTTTGCAGCTTAACATGTATTTTACTGCACTAGTATCTTGTATCCATTAACAGTAATCGAGTTTGTAACTTCAAGCACATCCACAGAGGGTTAGCAGCTAACCACTAAAACAAGAACAACAATAATATGAATGTTATTCTAACAAATTAGTTCTGGATCAATACTCAGAATTGGTCAATACTCAAAGTTCAGGTATCAGAATCAGTATCAGGACAGGAAGGAAAAAACTGAGGTCAAAATATCTCTTAATAAATAATATTTTAATTTGATACCAATAAAATTACTTCATTTTTTCACATTTCACTTCAAAGAATTTTTTAAAATAAAACTTAACAATAAAACTTGTGCCATGCAACAACTGGGAGCCTGAAACCAGCAACACCTGGATTTAGTTAAATTTGGCTTTATGATCTGGTCATAAGTAAACGATGATTTGACGATGATATGACAAACATTTTCTTGAATAATTTATTAATCTTTTAATCTGTAAAATGTCAATAAATTGTGCATCTTAATTTCTCAGAGCCTAAATGTATTGTTTTGCTCAATAAGTCCAAAATTCAGTAATATGAAAAAAGTATTAAAACTGTTTACTGCCAAATATGGGTGCTTTAACAAAGAAAACAGTGATGAAATCAATCCTTATTTTTATTATCTACTAATCTCATGTTCTTATTTCTAAATTTAACATTAAACTTACAATATTTGGAAACTTTTTTAAAACCTTTTTTCAGACATTTCATAAATGCACGAGGTCCTCAAATTGTTTTTTTTTCCTTCGACAACGGTCTAAAACACAAATATATTTAACCCATAATTACATAACAGTTGCTGACAGAAGCTGAAGCAGAGAATTTTAGCGGTAATTAAATGACCAATCGCTTACCAAAATCCTTGCTAAAACAATCCGTCAGTCGACTAGCATTAATCGTTAATAAATCGTTTCAGCACTCAACAAACAGAATTTTTCTGCCATCTGCTCACATTTTCATTGTACAGTTAATCCACTCACAAGCTAAGACACATATAACCCAACTCAACCTCCCTCCATTCATAAAGTGAGCACAGACAGACAGAAAGCTCCTTACTGACTAAAGCTAGATGCTGTCTTAGACAATCTGTCAGGCCTCCGCTCAAACCTGCAAATAGCTGGCCTCGCCCTAATCACCTTTCCCAGCCATTTTAGCTCTGCTAATTAGCAAAGTTTAAACACACTGGCATGGTCCTGGGCTAAAAGTAGAAACACAAGCCCGTTCGTTGACCCATTGTGAACTATTGTGCGACATATTTGGGGGAAGCAGTCAAATGTGGATTCCTCTACCTCCTCCCATCCTGAACAGGAAATCTAAAATTAACAGGACAGGAAAGGTAGTCCAGGGCTGACCTACAAAGAGCTGTGTGAACGCTGGAATAAACAGGAGTTTTGATTAAACACCTGGGGAGCTCATTTTCATTTGACCTCAGAATATTTACGTATTTACACACACTGCTGGCTGCAGGCTGGTGTCACGCTAGATGATCATATCAGGGCGTTATCATGGAGCTGCAAGCGATAAGCGGAGCTGTTGGTCAAATCTGTGTACAGAGGCAGAGCTGCTGAACTCTGACCAGCTGTAACGCAGGACCAACAACAGCCAAGTCTTGTTTTAGAAGGCTGCACACTGAGGCCAAAGGACAGAAGAATTTGTCTGTGATTGTCTTTAAAATAGTTTTAAAGTTTAAACAAGACTGACAACCAGTTTTTTTGTTCCTCCAGAGGGTCAAACTGGTTCACATGACAACATAACTAAATATAATTTGTCTTACTGTCAAAAATCCAACAAAAAATCAGATAACCACACTGAATGTGTGTGCATCGTGACATGTCACAAGATGTATCTTTGTTGGCCAAAAACCAACTGAAAACACATCAATGAGGAACACTTGCATTGGCTGACATGTTCCTTTATTACCACAAATTTGCACTGTTTCTTTTTTTTTGACTAAATCCCACAAACACACCGTCCTGCTGCCACAAATGCTCACTCAAGTGCCAAATGTGGATTAATCCGCTGCTAAAAACAGATCCCATCAAAAGCACTATATCTTTCTGTTTGTTAAAGAAACTACAGCGCTTAGATGTTAGGAGTATTTAAAAATGAAATTATTTATTGGTGCATGTTTTTAAAGATCTATGTCTTTAAGTGGAACTAGACAAGTTTTTTGGCTTAATTTTGTCATTATGATTAAAACCTGATTAAACAGTGTAATAGTGGTTGAAAAATGATACCATTCCCTGCTAAAATGGTCTCCAATAAGCCCTGATTTTACCATAACATTTTCTTTGCCACCGGAACAAAGGTTTTGCAGAAAAAATCTGCTCTCTGTCCTGATTGGATGGCCTATGCAGCACCTCTTAGCAACAGGTGACATTGGTACAAGCTGATTGGCTGTTCTGATTCACCTCTGCCCACAAACCGTGTGTTCAAGTGACATCATTGAGTTGCATCCAGCTGCAGCGCTGGAGCAGAAGCCCCTGGCGTGACAAAAGCCTCTGGCATGACGGAAGTTCCTCTCGCGTGACGAAAGTGGATGGTAAATGAGGAGTGAATCAGCACAGTGGCATCAGGATGTGTTTATGAAATAAAACAACGAAACAAAAAAGCCCCCAAAACCTGTGTGTATGAACTTTGGCAATGAACAATGAGCATTTATGATAGATTGAAATGTTTATGACAGTCCTATATGTTGAAGAACATGCTCTCGCTGCTTATATGAATTTTACTTTACCACATTTATTATAATGGAAAGAAGTATCATTAGTATCAAAAAATAAATAAGTTAATTTTACATTATATGGGGCAATTCACACATGCTATGCTACACGGTTAATGCTGTTAATTAATTTGGGCAATACAACACGACTTAATGTCTATTTTAAGAAATTTTATTTTCTGTCATTTACAAGTAGCAGTAAGAGTGACTAAATGGCATTTTTAAGTATTTATGAAACAGTCTTCTAATTTGTCTGATGATTATAAATTTCCTGCTGCAGCAAATGAGACCTTCAGTGATAAAAATTCTATTTTTATGTGGTTTCTATTAATGCCCATGATTGGGTCCAAATTTCTTTTAACTCAGACGAAACATTTTTTATTTTTGGCTTTTTAAAAAAATTTCATTGGTCTGTGCAATGACAATAACGTATTTATATTCTAAGCCTACGAATGTTAGCTTGCACCTTAGCATGTAACGCTAATGCTAAAGGATGTGTAACGTTAGCCTACAGAAAACAGAAGTAATAGATCTCAAGGGACATTACTGCCATACAACTGGCTTATAACTTCTTTCTCAGTCACTGCCTTTTGCACATGCTAGCAAAGATCTTTACAATGTGCTTGTGTCACTACCGCTTTTGTCCACAGGGGCCTCTTGGACAAAAGCAGTATTGGTGTCAATACTGGACAGTACTGACTCCATTGGTCAGCTCAAGCTCGAGCTGAGACAGACTAGTTTACTTTGCTGCAACTTCTCCTGCAACCGTTTGTTCTCAGTTCAAACTGGACTCAAAAGAGAGAGCGACAACAAACGAAATAAAATGCGAGCCGGCACAAACACTCGCTCATTAGCAGGAGTTATCTATAAACAACTTGAAAGTACAGAGAGACGGACTAACAGTTTTCGCCCTTCCATGAAATCCATCTGCAAAATATCGACAAAAACCACCAAACTTTCCTTTAGTTTTAATGACAAATGTTCTAATCAAGAGGACCTGCTCACTCTTGCAAGAGACATTTAAGTTTCTTTTCAAGAAACAAAGTAGACCAGTGATGGAAATTAGCTACTACAACAATGAGAAAGATAACACAGAGTAGGATATAAATTCAGAGTGCAGGGCTGATAAGTGCACTGAAATGTATTGACTGATTACTGCCTAAAGAGCCCTCTCTGACATATTAGAATTTGTTCATGTTGATAAATATGTAAACATTTTTCTCCTCAGATGGCCTTATTCATACATCTCCCACTGAGCCCTCTTTTCTTGGTTAACACACTGGAATGCACCACAACACACACTTTGATCCCTCTTACTTCTACTTTGGACCTTGCCAACAGCACACAGGGGTCCATCTACTGCACCAACTCTGACACAGAGCCTCCACGCCTGCAGGTCGTTCACTGAAACGGCTCTTCAGTTCTTCTTTAGTTGTGATAACAATGTTATCAGCCGCTTGCTGTATTGCTTGCAAGAAGAGCGCAGGCACAAAGGGGCTGTGGTTGTGGGTGGTAGTAGAGTGACTGGTTAGACCAGACTTGGCAAGTTGGGACAATATTGTTGGCACGTGACAAACGCACACCAGAGTCCATGTGATCTCCGCAGGGTACAGCCTGTGCCTTGGCTCCGAGTCCTAGCTATGTCGGAGCCGAGCCTGGACAGGGAGGGAGAGGAAGACTGGACGGGAAGTGGAGAGTGTTCAAGAGAGAGAGAGGGGAGGGGAAGGTGAAAGTGAGAGGGAGGGAGAGGGGATGAGGAGGCAGGTTCATGCCGTGACAAGCTCCTGTTTGCAGCTCAGCGCTGCACACGGCGCCTGCATGTGTCCGTCACATGGCCCAGCACACTGCAGGAAACCCCAGCCATGTTCACGTGGGAGATAAATGTGAAGATGCACAGAGAGACGGACACAAACACAAAACACACAAACGGTTTGAAATTCTGCCTCCGTACATAAGCACATGTGCACTGAGGCTGGAATGAAGTGTTCTGTACGAATGCATCCACTCTGGAGCATCTGTTTATCTGTGGCTGCGCTGTTCTCAGAGCTTAACCTGTCTTAGTTCCGTCCGCACACCCCTCCAGTTCCACGACGGGAGCTAAGCTGACACAAGGTAAATGTGTGAAAGCCTGCTACATGCATTACATGAGGGACTTTCACAGGAGAATGAACAGAATTTTGATGAAATTGTGCTGCACTTCTGCTTGTAAACTAGTTCTAAATTGTGTGACCTTAATGTAAATCCTGACTGTCTTGTGCTCAAACACTTGGCCTTTTAATGAATTTGTCAAAGTATTTTGAGTTCAAAATATAATATTATGGGAATACATGGTAATGTGAGGATATGCTGCTTTTATCTGTTTTTTATTATTATTGCAAAACGGAATTCCACAGCTCGGGGAAGTTGCTTTGGGACATTTTTCACCTTTCGTTACTCTTTTACAGACTATTGTATTTAGGGTATTAATCAAGTTAACAGAAATAGACTCTATTGCAGGATGGAAAAAGTAAGCTAAAACTTCATTAGTTCTGTTCATTTCTACTTTCATCAACAAGGCCATTATTGGAGATACTTTTAAAAACGTATAAGCATAAATGATTTAAGTTATGCTTTTTATTTACAAGTTTTTTTTACACTTAGTTCTATATTCCAAATTATTACAGACATAACATCACTAAAATGATTATTTTGACTATGTTGGCTTACTTGTAAATTGTTTTTCTCACAATATTTTGTTTATATTCTGTTTTTTTGTCATTTATTTCTTTCTTTTGTCCTCATGTGCTGCTTTAAATGCAAACCTCTGTAAATAAATTGACTAATAATTCTGTCCTGGCCTGTTTGGTGATTGGTCGGTTTAACTTCTGTGTTAGATTTCATTGGTTTTTGTAGCTTTTCTCATTGTAAATCATTTCAGAGAATTTATTTATTGAACATTTAACATAAACTAATTTAGCATGGCAAGATATTCATGAGCTTATGTAATAAAAATTATTTTTGGCATATGCTCATGTGATGCATTTAGTCGCAGCTTTGACCTAATCAAGGTTTCTTCCTTCCTGGTCTTAAAAATTTAAGACACAACACACAAAGAGGAAGTGTGTTTGCAGAGGCGGACGTCAGCTGTGGAAATCTACAAACATCATCAACAACAACAAACTTGTTGTTATGGGACTGTCTGAGTTTAGAGCCTCCTTGAGGAGGAAAGTCTGGATGATTTCACCCAAAAACAATTAAACAAGACCAGAGACATTTTATGTAATTATTTATGTACGTGGAGTCACCTGTTGCTCAGGTGGAAATTAGTAACTAAAATGCTGACAGGATGCTGATTAATCATTTTCATCAAAACTGATGAGCTGTCAATTGTCAGCTGGATCAATACATGATTGCATCGATATGAATCTGCATTTAAACGATTCAAGCCTCAGTGACTTAAATACTCGAATCATTGGTTCATTAACACACCCCGGTGACTGACTCACTCTTCAGCACAATGATGCTTTTCACAGAACCCCACCTCTTTAGCGTTTACAGGTAAAACACACAAACACAAACACAGTATGCATTTACAGCAACACACACGCCACGACGCTCCAAACACTCCATCTGTTTCCCCGTGACACATCGTCAGAACTTCTACCAGGAGTCTTTGTGTGTTGAGTTTGGAATTAAAACATTAACCGTCTCTGGTGGCGTTGGCGTTGTCGGGTGTTGCCCACTGAGAATCTACACTGATTGTGTGTTTACAGTTGAGGTCGGCCCTTTAAATGATTCAAATCACTCTGGAGTTTGGTGAACTGAAAACCTAAAAAGTGTCTGGCACAGCTTAGCAGACTCAGTTACACAGTTTATTGCTTCAGTCTAAATACCAACTGCCTGCTTTCTGTCAGCTCATACAATAAGATTTTCCATTGAAACACAACACTGAAACACTGGACTCTTAACACAGAAGACTGTTAAAAAATAAATGTGTCTCCAGAAGCTTTTAGGTTCATAACGCAGAGCCTCTCTCATAAATTTTTAATAGTTTGATGACTCACTGTCGATCCTATTATAGATCTGAGAAACCGAATGAAAAATGTCATTTAGTAACATTTAAAGTGACTTAAAAATCATCTGAAATGAATCTCATTGAGCCTGCACTATTCAGCCTCTGAATAAAACAGGCAGCTTTTGATCAGTGAGTGCTATTCCTGCAGGGAATTCACGGGAATGAAAAGGAAAATCGAAACCAACTCTCACAGAGCAACAAGTCAAACTTGCATCCTTTGAACCCCAGCATAAAAAAAAAACTAAAGCCGACATGACTCATGGAAGACAAAGCCAATGCAAAGAAGCTTTTCTGCCAATCCGAGCTTCATGAAATAGATTGTGCTGCATCCTTGGCCTGCCAGGCCTCACTCTGGACTCCAAAGTCCAGCTCAGAGGAGTAAATCTGAGCTGAAGTGTGTCAATGTGTATCTAACCTGCGGTCAAAAGCTCCAACTACACGAAGCTGAAACAACAGGAGCTAAATAAAAACAGATTTAAATCGCAAGTGAGAGGCGATGTCTTTAGAGACTCAGGACAGAAAACACAATGTTGTCTCTTCGCATCTCTGGAGGCTTCAGTTGTGGGGAGAGTGTGTGTGTGTGTGCGTGCGTGCGTGTGTGTGTGTGTGTGTGTGTGGCAGGTGCGCAAAGAGCAGCACAGCCTTAAAGGACCTCCCTTGACACAGAGGAGGTGTGAACAAGCGTGTGAACCAACGTGACCTTGCCTGAATGTGATCACTTCCTACCTGCTGTGCTGGGGCTGTGGAGGCAGGTCTGCGGCGCCATGCCTGTGTGAACCGTGCCCGTGTGAACCGAGGTGGTGGCGCGGCTGCTGAGGTCCACTACAGTGGGTGTGGGTGGGGTGGGCGGGGTGGGTGGAGGGGCCTGCTGCGGCGGTTGCGCCGTCTGTGGGGCCTGGTCGCTCTGGGCTGTGTTGGCGGGGATGCCATTCTCTGATAGGAACTCCTCCAGGTCCATGTACTCCAGCTGAAAGTTGTCCCCATCGTAGGGCAGGGTCTTGTCCCAGAGAGTCGGGCCGAGGAAAGCCGACTGTGGGTGGTTAGCTGCGCTGCTCTCATCTTCCAGCTTCTTCCCTTTCTCCTTGTCCTTCCCAAAAGCTGCAAATATTAACACACAGTTAGTTCATTGTCTTTCAGGGTGGAAGGATCACAGATCTTTGCATGGGTATAAATAGAAAATGTGCCTGTGGCTTCATCTTGAAAGGGTCCGTTCAGTTGATCTGCCACAAAAACTGAAAATTTCACTGAATGCTATTTTCTACCAAATAACAGGCTGTGGGTTCACATTGCTGTCATTTTTTAAACATTGTGACTAAATTTATTTCTCCAACTAAAAACATTTATTTTCACTTACGTAAAGTGAATCTTCATTCATTTTCAGATAACGTTCTAACAACATCTGTACATTCAGCCTTTCAAACTGAGGGAGGACTGGAGGCATCCACAACAGCTAACAGGTGAAAAAAGACGCCCTCTATCGACATCTTGTGGTATCACTAATATAAATCCCATTGAAGACAGGGGGGTTTAAAGGTTACAAACGCAGCTCCGAGCTAAAAACAGCGCAGTCACAATAACAACACATGCAAGACAAATTATGCTACTTCAGGTTAAAATTAAAAGCACAAATGGCTTGGTAGCTTTAGCAGAGGGACAGTCAACAAAAAAATCGTCGACTAAACCATAATTATGTTTTATTCGTTTAACGTTATCTCTGCAATTTTTTTTTAATCGAAAAAGATGGAAGATTATTAAGAAGCTTCGCTCTCGGTGGATTTAATCATCCTTCAATTATCGTTTCATCGGTCAAAACGATGAACAACGTTAACATTACCGTCACTGAGCGATAACAAGCGGCGGAGAGGCGCCGCAGAGAGGAGGCGAAAGCGGAGAGGTGAGGAAGAGTCAAGTTTAAAGCGTTTCAAACGCACCTTCATCGTGATGGAAAGGCAGCTTCAGTGGATTCTCCAGCAGGGATTTCAGTACGCCGTGAGTCGGCGGCAGGAAAGTTGGGTTGATCGGAAGAGGTCTGGCCATTTTCTCCATAACGTTACGTCTTTAGAGGCAACTGGAGAATAAAGCTCGCCGAGACAAGACTGGTTTCCCCCCCGAAGAGAGACGCGGTCAAACTCGCTGCCCGACCCGTGGAGCTCCGCGCAGTCGAAATGAACGGCCGAGGACGAGACTCCGCGCAGCGGCAGGACGGTGAGCGGCGGGCTGCTGTCTGTGTCGAAGCTGTCTGGCGAAGAGCTGGAGGAGCAGCAGGGCGGGGGGGAGCGAAACTCTGACGGAGCGGCTACACTTCTCCATCCATGTGCGGAGACGGACGCCGCTGACGTCAAAGCAGCGGGTGGGCGGGAACGATTCTCGCGGCGCGTTCAAGATGTGTGGGAAATAACCACACTAACGCTCCACCGCTCCGAGCGGCCGCTTGGAATATGGTGCGTTAAAGGGCTGTCGTCAAAAAGCTGCTTTTGATTGTCCGAGGCGAGAATCTCATTTAATTTTGACAGACAAACAAACAAACAAAAATTCTTCGATAATCATCATTTAGTCATACATCTTAATTCACTTTAATCAACTCTTCATGTTTTTATATAGCCTAATATATTATTGCAGCGTCATGGCAGTTGATACCTTTTCCCTCTTTTGTATTCCTTGTTAAAGACTTCACCATGATGCAACAACTGTATCTAAGTAACACCAAAGCACCATTCTAAAAAAAAACAACTAATGCGAGTTTGTTATATTTAAACATACTTCCGGATACAATTTGATACATTTTTTTCACTGGCTCTAGATAGTTACATTGTAAGGAGTACGTTGCACGTTAATTCACGCAAACTGCAACTTTATTTTCATAGTAATTTTTCATTTTTAGAAACAATAAAATAAAACAAACTATAGGCCTAAATAACATTTTACACTAATAAAATTATAGAGAACTGATGCTGATGAAATGTCATATAAATATGTATATTCCTCATTGCTTAAAAAGTCCTAGGAATTCTGAGGCAAACTAATTCTTAGATGTTGTTAGATGTTATTATTATTATTATTATTATTATTATTATTATTATTATTATTATTATTATTATTATTAAGAAAAAAGTAACAAGGGGCCCACAGTAAACTTTTGTCCCTGGAGGCTTTTTACTGAAGCATGTTTATCCAGCTTCTCTTACAGTGCATGTTTGCATAATTTTATGGAATTAACATGGTTTTCTTAATGTAAATGTTGTGGTTTTATAGTATATATTAAAGGTCAAACTGACCCTAATTTGTGCTTTTTTCTCCTTAAGACATCAGTCACTGCCTGTCATAAACTTCTTTTGTAATGTGTTATCAAAGTCTCTCCTGTCTCATTTACTTCCATGTAATTTTCTTGCAATTGCAGCCCTGAAAAGTATTTAGGGAATCTATGCCACCATTTAAAATCTGTGATGGACAGGCCCTCCGTTATGCTGCATCAAAAGTTTAATTTTATGTTGTTAAGTTTTGGGTTTTGTTTTGGGTTTTTTTTTCAACCCAACCAAAAACATTTCCCAAAATTATGACTGGGGCATTTTCCTCTGAACACACTTGCAAATCATTTGTCATCAGACTGCCCATGAAAGTGAATGGAAACTTTTTTTAGCTTGTGTTAGGGTCATACAGTATGATAAAAATATCTTTTTTTCCTACTTAAATGTAAACACTGGTCTTTCTTCAAGTTTAAAGTCAAAACCGGTCTCAATATTCACTGAAAATGACAGGAAAAAATAGAAACCAAATATTATAGATAAAACAATCCATAAAATCAGTCATTTTATATTTATTTATTTATTATTTATATACAAAGGAAGGAAGGGAAAGCCATCACAGTGACACAAAATGACACAAGGCAAACAAGGCAAAGTGTGATACAGTTTCTTTGCCCTTCGCCCTCATGTATCCTAGTTTTCCTCCCACCAGCCCACTCCGTCCCCACTATGATCCCCATGATTCAATGCAGTGTACACTGATAAAAATCATAAAAGCAAAAACAACAAACAAAACATAATCAAGACTAGTGATGACTAAGATCCTTTCCAACCTAAACCCCCAGTCAGCCAGAGGTCCCATGATTCTTGAAGGCATAAACCAACAAAATTCAGGAGCACAAAAAGTGGATAATTATGCTAATGCTACATCTTCCAGTATACATATTGAGCTTCAACTAGTAAATATTTTGTGTTCTTGCAATGATGTAAAAATGTTGCAGAGAACTCTAGTTGTGTAATACTCCACTAATGAGAGCCATTCCCTTCTCAGCGCGTTTGTGGTGGTTTCCAGCAACAATTAGCATCTTTTTAGCAGCTGTGAGACCAGCTGACACAATCAGATAGCAGCAAGGAGAAAGTACTAGTTATATTAATGATTAATTTTTAAGAATTAAATAATAGCAGTCATTGTGAGTGAGGGATGGCGCTATGAAAAATTTATTAGCATCTTTGGAAAAAGCGCTGGGCAAAGGTTGCAAAAAGGTTTAACTCTGAATTTTATTTGTTGTAAACCTTGGAGTGTGAAATAAAACCTGTGAATGCATTATAGGTGTTTTTTTATGGTTTTGATTTCTGAATGACTGGGACAGATTTGGCGATATAGTGTGCCAATCTAGAATTTGAATTTTTTTCAAAGTCTGTTAAGTGGAAAAAGTTTATGAGATGCCGGTCATACATTTATAGATCAAAAGCAACACAATTTTATATCTTTGGTTCCTGGTACCAAATGAAATGGGGGCGTATCCAAATTAGAGCTTTATTGGATGCCTTGAGCATGTATGGCTCCACACAAGATAAGATTATAGAAAACAAAAAAGGAAATCCCCAGATGGTTTTATGACCTTTGTAAATCCTGGAGTTTTATGGAGACCTTATAGACCAAAAATGTTTTGAGGAGTATGGACTTTGTCACCCCACTGTTGAAAGAGAAACTAGTTTATATCCAAAAGAATAGTTATGAAAAACTAGAGAATAACAAAAGATTTTTTTGCAATCCTCAAACTGCTGGATTTTGCCATACTGGGAAATATTAATAGATCAAATTT
>JAQLOL010000009.1:2241364-2254603 GCA_029783665.1 Naso thynnoides
AAGAAGGGCCGCCAGTGACCGGAACAAATGGAGAGGACTCGTCGCCCAATGTTCCAGGAGGAACGGGAGGAACTAAGTCTAAGTCTAAGTCTAATAACTTAAATCTGCACTGAAATTGATCTTAATCTATACTTAGAGTGCTAAAGTTCTGCTTTTTTCATTTGTGGAATCAACTGTTGCTACTAAATGCCTTTTTTCTTTTTCTTTTTTAAATGACAGTACTAAAATGTGTTTTCATGCACTAGTTAATTGTGAGATTTCTTTGCTTTGTTCAATTCAGTTACAGGAAAATATCTATGTAGGTGTTTATTTTGGTTCAGATTTCTGCTATGGAGATGTCTGCAAACAAGGGCAAATTTAATTTGACAATACCTCATTTTCATATTTATCATTCTGTTGTAATACAAAAAAAATATCTTAATGTGAGTAAAAACTGGGAAATTTCATGGTGATATCTGTTAGTAACATTCTGACCCTGTTCACCTGCAGTATCTCTAGACTTTTGCTTTTTAAACAGCTTTTCACTCCATTTGTCATCATGTTGAAGGTTTGCTGACTCACCTGATGCAGGTGTATTTAAACTACAATCAACTGCAACCCCTTAATTACACACAGGTGACATATAAAACAAACTGTCACACCAGTAATGATCCAGGTGTGTCTTGGCAAAAGGGGCTGAATACTTAGGCAAACATTTATTTAGTATTTTTCATCAATTTGGAACACTTTGTAGATTTCTGTGGATCAGTGTCAGAAAATCCACATTAAATCCACTTAAATTTAATGTTCTGAGATAATAACATGCAAACTTGGTAAATGGTCCCAAGTGATTCATTTTTGCATACTGTCTTTAATTTGAAATTTCCAAGCATTGTAAGTTTCTGCAAACTAGGGGTATGTTGTAACTTTTCTTTGTAAAGCTTTAGCAAGAAAAACCCCTGCTGACGTCTAATTATACATACTTAGGTCTAGTTTTGTCACCATGTATATGAGTGAAATTAGTCCTTGTGTCTCATCAAACATGCCATGTTTTATCAGCACAAGAACAGCAGGAAAATCCTGCTGTTAAAATATATATATATATATATAAGAGAATGTCAAAATATATGGGAAGTGGGCTTAATGTTAAAAAATATGCAGGAAGCAAAGGTCCATCCCCGCCTCCTCTGGATGAGACAGTCAGCTCATAAACATGCAATCTGGACCACAAACATTTCGAAAAAGAAGAGAAAGTATCTGTTGTATGAAAAAACAACAGATTAAATCAGAGTTTAAGCTTTTATTTTTACACAACATTAACACAGGGGAATAATGTGCATGAAGGTTTGATATACACAGCACTTACTGGTTTGGTTTTGGTGTTTTTGTGACATTTGTTGACTGTAGAAAAAAAATGAAGAAAAGAAGATCTCTTGTTTAAAGCCTATTGTGAGCAAACTACACAGAGGTCACAGCGTCCTCAGGTGTACACGTGTGTTGTCTCTTGAAAACATGGGTAGTCTTATGTGTCGTGAAAGGCTCCGCCATCAGAGAATCTGTAGTCTTGGAGACATGATGCAACAAATTCAACACCGCCTTTACAACATGTTGTTAAGTAAGCCTTGCAAAATGGAAACGTGGCGTGAGATGTGATCTTTGTGATGGCAAGAAGGCTTTTTATAGGACCATGATGGTTCTGATGAAGCAGCATTGATTTCAGCTCAGTAATAAGGACAAAATTACTGAAAGAAAAATCAGTGTCTCTGTGTGTGTCCGAAGCCCACAGATGATCCAGCTGGAAAAAAAAACAACAAAAAACCTGCAGTGTGAAAGCGTCCTTGTCGTTTCTGTGGGAACGTAGAAGCTTTCCATCTCTGAGCCGAGTGCTGGAGAGTGGAGAGTGGAGAGTGACACCAACCAATTAAGAGGCGACGGGGCAGCGGGTGCTTCACCTCTCACACAACAGTTACCTTCAAGAGTCTTTTCAGTCTTCTCATTAAAGAGGTCAATTAAAAACAAGAAGGAAGGATTCATGGGTTCACTTTGTTTGAGATGTGTGTCACTTTTTCATCACATTTCCTTTGATTTCTCTTAAAATATTCTCCATTTTAACTGACAACAGTAGCTTGTTTGGGGATTTCTTCTCACATCCTTACTGGAGAGGCACTTCAGATGCACATTTTTAGATTTTTTAATGCATTGAAAACATCTGATTAACAGTAAATATTGGCAAAATTAATTTGTCCCATTTATCACTGAAAGCTGAATGTTAACACCACAAATTGGTAAATTATCAGCAACTGGTGTGATTACTTTAACTACGTTAAATGGGAAACAGTTAACTTCTCAACCCCTCCACAGTTTTCAGGTGGTGTTATTGTTGGTGCTAGTGGTGCAAAGACAACTGGATTGCTTTCCGTCACTTTACGTGATTGAATTCGCACAAGAGAAAAGGTCCTGATGTCACCAAAAGTATTGCAACTCAACAACTGGGGACCATGAATATCCATAATCTAGTTTTTTAAAATTAACTATAATTAAGTGTTTCCGTTTGTAGTTAAAGGAAGGTTTCAATTCAGATGATAAAAGACACTCTATGATATTTAATCCTTTGATTAAACCAAAATAAAACATAAAAAAAACTTTTCTGCACATTTTTGAAGAAATTTTTTTTTGCTGTCGTGCAGCTGCAGTTGATTGAATGTTTCCATCGATGATCTAAACAGAACGCTCATCGTGCTGCATTTCCTGTGTGGATTCATTTTTAGAGGAATTGTCACTCAGTCATGTAACCGTTTTGCTCTCAGGGATTCTTGCAAATGGGCCAAACAGATTTTAGAGCTCGTGTTCTGCTCAGTGAAACGTTACGAAATAAACGTCTGCCTCCTTTAATCACTTTTTCGGTGAGTTTCACCGGTGTTGCTTCCTCTTGGATGTTCCTGCCTTGTGATAAACTCAGTTCATCATCAATGGGCTTCACAGAAAAAAAGAAAAGAAGCTGAGTGTTTCACTCTTTCTGTTGACATCATTGCGTTTTGTCAACATCAGTCCTGAAAAAAACACCCTCTTGCCACTAAATACAAACAAACGAGGTGAGTAAATAAATAAACCTTCCAAATTGATGTGAAAGTGTTTTATATCCAAACATCTAGAATCAATCAGTCAGAAGGCAGCAGCTGCAGGGGGAATCAGGTGAAACAAACACAATGACAGACACGCTGGCAGCTTTTTACACAATGACGATGTGACTGTGATGACCTCAATGAAGCTTCATTTCAAGCAGCGGACTCATACTTTCCAGAGGATGCAGTGGCCTTCATACGGGAAACCTTTCACGAGGAGTTAATCAAAGTCTTGTGTGTTAAGTAAGCAACATATCTAAATGAAATTTGGTAGAAATTTTGGCATGAGCTGAGGAAAAAGGGAGCAGCTCTTGGTGCTCATCCAGAGTTTTGTGTAAGATTCCTCCACTGCAGCATTCTTAGCCTTTTACACTCACATGTATTTGTGTTATATACTTTTACATTCTTGTATGCCTGTCCTGTATATTGTACAGTATGTCTGTCCCTTGTGTCTTGTTTTGGTGCCTGATTTTGTGTGAAACCGATGTTGAATAAATAGTGAATTTAAATTCCTCAGGTGGGCCAGAACCCAAACACTGTTGCTCCATGTCTGCTTGATATTTGGTAACATGTTCAACAACTTTATTCAATGATAAAATGTTCTGTTTTTATTTCCTGCTGCCTAAGAACTGGACAAAAATGTTTAAAAAATGCTCTTTAAGGTCACTATGTGTGCAATTTGGAAATTTAGTTTGGTAATACAGACATTTCCCTGTGGTTGTTTCCAAAAGACACTGTAACAAACAGCAGCGGTTCTGATCTCCTGATCGCCTGTTTGCACTGCGATTGTTTCAAAATGTCTGTCTTTGGAGTAATTTTAGTGATACCATAATCACATCAATTATGCAAACAGGAGCTTTAAAATATCAAACTTGGCTGATGGTGCTGCCTTGGTGGAGGTTTTCACTCTCTAACTGCCTTCTAGTCAGTCTGGATTTAAGAGTTTTAGTCTCTGTTGACTGAGACAAAGTTTTCTTCTCAGTCACTATAAACAGAGCAATTACTGAACTGTGTCAAGGTTTTGATCTTTAGTTAATGCTTAAAATTGAAAATATTTCATGTGGCACGTAGCTTTTTCTACGCATTCTGTCCTTTAGTCCGAACACAGAGTTTTAGGACACTGAAAACAGATCTTTGGGAAAACTCCAAGTTGATGTGTCGACCGTCTTTATTCCTGGGACAAAGGATTTTGCACCGTTTTCTTCTTTGTTTACATGTAGCAATGTATAGCACTGATGCTAACATATTTCCATAAACTGGACGTGTTTGCCTTCATTTAAGAGGCTTCTTGTAAGGTGACAACACTGAGTCTTTTAAACGACTTGTCTGGACATTTTGCGTTTGTCCTTGAAGGTAAAGTGGGTACTCTAAACCATAACATGATTTTTTTCCAACATAACCAACTGCAACTGTGCCTACACCCAACTAGACTTTAATCATAACATAAAATTCTACATAAATAGGAAAATATTAACATATCAGTGGTTTGCAGAAATGTACACTGTTAACTTTTATTCTGCCTATTGTTTCTGAGAGTGTAGGTGAATGGTAGCCTGGTTAAAAGAATCCAGAGCATGTGAGCTTCACATTTAACACCCAGCCGCTGAAAACGATTAAAAAATATCAGAATACGTGCGGCCATTAAGGACTGTGCTGTAGTTGACAAAACGCGACCAGCCAATCATACAGGCTGGCATTTGCTAAACAGTAACGGCGGCTCCCAAAGCAAAGAGTGCAAACGTTAATGTTAGTCAGGTAGAACACAACAATGAATGCAGTTATTGCAGAAATAGATTCAATAACAACAATTAAACAAGAACAAGAGTATGTACTAACAGAATTCCTCAGAGGAAAATACGTTTTCACTCTTCCAACCAGATTGGGCACAAACTTGATTTATCTACTTATAGATTTATCCATAAATGACCTTTTATAGTATGGGCATGTGCAATAATTTACTTTATTTAGGCCAACACTTGTGTAGAATTGTGATAACTCTACATGTGTCCACCATCCACTGTTAGTCCTGTCATAATGTGCTCTCATATTGATATGCAGCCTCTAGCCCAAGACAAATTTATTTTGGGACAATAAACTTCATCTTATCTGATCATATCTGATTATGTGATTGGCTGAAGGAGTTTGTCTGTCAAGGTGAGTACTCCCTCCCAGCTCCTGCCCGCTGAAATCGTTTTTAGCGGCTGGAAATCCAGTCTATACGCGAAACATGTAGAACAAAACAGAAATCCTGAGCTTAAGTGATCAGGATGGTTTTAAACCGGGTTGTGTCCTTTCTCCACCTCTATATTCTTCACACTGATGACTGCAACATCCCACACAATAACAGATACATTTTAAAGTTTGTTGATGGCCCTATTATAAGCTCCTGAGGCACATGCTCTGCTTAATGCTGGTATTTAATGTTCAGGGACTGGAAACAGTTTGGACAGAGAGATCAAACATAAAATAGAGGAAAGTGGGAGGTCAAGAGACAGAATACACTTCATGAAGCTAACACAAAGCAGAAGCACCTCACATTTGGCATATCAGGTGATTTTATCATTCCAGTTGCCTGCAGATATGTGGAGGCCTCTAAGTGAAAAGCCATGAGTGCTCTTAGCATCCAATTTACACACCTACTGCTTGTTGCTTGAGTTTGGGAGCTGTGGGATCCGGTCTGAGCCAGTTGTGGAGCGGCTGTTACCCTGGGTTACGGTCTCTACAAGCAGCAGGCTTCATCCCTGCACTCCTCACTGGCAGCAATCGTCTACACAGCCTCCCAGAGTACAGCATCTCTCCTCTCTGCTCAAAGCCACCCACGGATATATCTCCCCATCTCTCTTTCACTGTTTTTTATTGTGCGCTCCCACTCTTTATCTATCATGCTTCCATCCCTCTGTCCTCATTCCCCTCTCTGCTGCAGATTTTGATTGCGGCTGCTCAGCTGCCGTTGGATGTCAGGGCGGCTGAGTGGCTGAGAGGGTGAGAAAACCCCATTAGATTCAACATGGGTGGCACTTCTGCTGCGCTATGTTGTGAACACTCTGCATCCAGTGCAGCACTTGTGACTTGGATGTGAAATGTGTATGTGGAGAAAGTGTGCTCGTTTGCATGCTCTGCTCTGTACTGCCATCATGTGGTCAACAGCAGTACTGCACTCCTAAAGTAGATGGATAGAGTGAGAATCTAAAGCATTTTTCATGTGAATAAAGTCAGTTCTGCTTTTGTGTTGGAAAAAAAACACAAGAAAGAGTCCTAATGAAAATCTGAGGACCAAATATGCTTACGTGATTGACAGTGTGCAGGATTTATTTGTTCTTTTGCAATCAAAGTTTATGACCAGATGGTTCAAAGTTATTTGCTGCTCAGGAAAAAAAAAAAAATTAACAACACATGAATTGAATAGTTTACACTGCACAAGAAGCATTTCATGCAATGAAACAATGAATGCAGTTTAAATGCAGTCATTTTCTTATATTTTAACAGTCAGAAGAGTAAAGTTATTCCCTAAATGAGGCATAAAGGAATGCAAAATGCAAAAATTCTATCAACAATAGAGACAGAATGCATGAAGAAAAAAACTTAATGAAAATTGCTTTTATTAAGCCAATTAATATGTTTTTGTCCAGCACGGCCTACTTTCACCAAATTGCAACATGCAACATACTAAGTCAAACAAGAGCTAATTTCCTCTTGGGTTAACTGTGACATCTTTCACAAATCAAATTAAACTTGATACTTGCAACAAATGCATGAGCATGCAAGAGCCCTGCAGGTCTGTAAATTAATCTTCAATTTGTGAGTGACAAACTGCTGCCATATGTGATCTCTGTGTGAATAAAGCTTGCAAATCACTCAAAAACACAGCACATGAAGGGGAGAATATTAGCTAAAGAGCCAACATTAAGTAAACATCCCATCACGCAACAGTTGCAGTTCATGCTCTAGTCATAACAGTTGTAGCTCTTATTGGACCTAAACTCAGTTCTGTAAGGCTGAAAGGATGAAAGGCTTGTTGTTTCTGCTGTTATGTCAAGACTGGGATTTCAATAATTACCAAATAACTGGATTTAGTCTCTTTAAATAGCAGGATCACAAGAGAAAGTCCAAAGGGAGATTTTGTGTAAACAGGACTGAGCTGCAGCAATGAACATTCAGCAGAGGAGCCATGTCCGAGTTTTATTTCTGGTCAGGTCACCAGCTGATCCACGCCATACCTCTCACGGGGTGAAACTGCAGCTTTAAGGAGCTGCTGCAGCTCAGCATACAGAGTGTAGATATTATCAGAGGATTAGTCTCAGAATAGTTTCTCTCTGGGATTGCGAACAGAGAGCAACCTCCTGACCTACGAGAAGAGCTAATAAAACACATCATCCACTGGTTTTCTGTGTCGGTTAATGGTTAGCCCTTTGTTTGAGAGGAAGAAGAGATCATTGTGAGAACAAATCAAGCAGAGCAGTTTTTTTTGTTTTTTAGTTATGTTTTTTTTTGTTTGTTTGTTTTTTTTAATAAAGCAAACAGCAACCAGCTTTCATTAACACTCCAAACAAGCAGTTGCAGTAAGCTCCTGGTTTCCATGGAGACTCCACCTACACAGCCAGCAGTGGAGGCAACACAAACGTCTCCATGATGCCGATCGGCCCCCACCTCCTGACTCCTCACAGGGTTTTAAATGCTGCTGCTGCTACTTCCCCTGGTGTTGTTTGAGCTGAACTATTAAGGACAGACTGTGTGAGTTTACAAGTAGAGCAGCTCGCTCTGCTGTCAGCAGGTCAGAGCCTCCAAACTCATCAATGTTACAGTCGTTAAGGACGAGCTGAAAGGGCAGTTTCCAGGCGTCAGCTGCCATATGTGACATATTTGTTATTCAAACAATTAAACAACCAGTGAATGGGTTGTAGGGGCAGGACATAATCTAGAGGAGTCTGATTGGAGTGTTGTTGGCAAGTGTTGTTGTCACCTCTCGGCAACCGTTGCTAAGGCTTTGTTTGTTGACAGTTAACTGCTAAATTTTAACACCAAGGTAGCTTTAGTTTCTATAATATTTACAGGCCTATACTGACAGGTGGATGGGTGTGATATAATTGGTTGAATTAAAAAAATGATTCAACCAATGAGTCTGAGCCTGAGTTAACAATGACATCAGGGACCCAGGAGATGTTTTTTCAGTGATAAATTTATTAAGTTTGTCTACAATAAAAGCAGGGATATGGTCCAGAGGGGTTGAAAATGCATCTCTGACTTCAGCTCGACTTTAAGTAACCATGAGAACTGTCACGTTTTCTTTAAAGTCCCTTCAAGGAACTTTTAACTGGTTATGAAGCATTCTGCACATACTGATGCTGCACATGTCACCTACACTAACAAATGAGACCAGCAGCGAGGATATTGGAGTTTACTATCTTGTCTTTTACAGTGTCAATGCCCACTCCGCTCGGTCAGCGGAAACACTTTACAGCACAGACCTGAAGAGATGATTTGTTGTTTGAGAGCATGATCGATCGCTGTTCTCTTTTTTTACTATCTGTGGTTGGAAGCAAGATGACATTCTTCAAAAAAATTATGTTTTTTATTACCTTACACTGATAAATAACAACACAGTTTTCTTCCAAACTTAATCTATTTGAAAAAAGAAGTAATTTTTTTTTCAAAAGCTGAGAATGCTCACAGCTTCTTATGCATATTTGTTAATTAAATAAGATTAAGCCTTGTTAACATGTCAGCTTAATGTTTATCTATATATTGTGTTATTCTCAAGAGAATCTCATTATTACTGTACGTGAGCTATCATTAATCAGTTTTATCATTGGAATTATTGTCAGTCAGCCTGCAGGTAATTAGCATTCTTCTCAGAGATGAGGCTGGTTTCTCCATCATCTGTCTACTTATTGTTTTACATTGTATAAAATAACCTTGTACCATGAGACCTCCTTTAAATAGCTGCTGTTGATTTTAACTATGACTGCTTGTTGCTGCGTTCAGTTTCAGCATCAAATTTTTTCTGTTGCAGCTGATGTGAGATGTGTTCGATAGAGGCAGCCTTCTTTTTGTTTTGTTTTGCTTTTTAGCTCCTCCAGCAAAAAGAAGGAATGCCGAAACTCTGCAGGGTGCAAACTGGATAATTGTGTCACTGTCGCTGGGCGTCTGTTTACCCCAAATCACACTGGAACAACATCAATGCTGCTCCATCGCATGTGAGCTCAATTACTGAGAAAGGGAAAGTCAGATCCCTGCAAAGAGGTACTTGTTAGATTAATTACTCTGTTAGTTCATTTTTTTGGTCTTAGGGTTACAAATGTTTGTGTGCAATGGATCTTTGTGTGCATTCTCAGTAAAGCCCAACTAATACTGGTTCTCTGAGGCCAACTCAAACATTGATATGTGTCTTATAACAATGTACCAGCTGATGTTTAGGATTTCTGATGAGGTTAAATGACTTGAATTAATGACGAATGAATGAATGAATTTCATTTTCCTTTTTTGCTCAAAACAACCTCTTGAGCTTAAAAATTAAGGCAACACAGGAAGTGCCAAAAACTGCAGTTTCTTGAACAGACACTAGGGGCTCCAAAAGCAAGTCAATACCCATTACTATATTAAAATGCGATGTCTACTTGTACAGCAGAATTAAACACTTAAACAGCCTCATTAAACAAAAAGAAGAAAAAAAAGGTATTGTCTCTTTAGCTCACTAGCCTGTTGTGACAACCTCTAATGTATTATATTAAAACTTAAAGCTATTGAATGAAAGCTAAGCACTAGCTGTCTGTCAGCACCTTCTCACTCTTTTCCATTTTTTAAGGCCTTGGTGCATGTTGGACAATTTTTCATGCCAATATTATACAAATATTATGTCTTGATTATCCAAAAGTGTTCCAGACACGCTCCATGCCAGACATGAGGCAAGGTCAGGCACTGCCAAGATGGCGACAGTTGCAGCCGCCACACTGAACTTCGTAGGGACCACTCAGAAAACAACTTAAAACTCAGTTTGTCTTTGATTTTTTTTTCATTTTAGCTATTAGCAGTAGTTTTTTTATATGCTGACATTAGCTGTATTTCTCTAAGTTGGAACTAAGCAAGATATTCACACTAACGATTTTATTTTTGACAGTAATTTCTTTCATTTTTTTTGCTCCTGAATGTTGCATCACTTTTATGACTTTTTTCTCAATAATGCCCTTGCTGAATAAAATGTGTTCCAACATGTTTACTTTAAAAAAAAAGAGGAAAAAAAACTCCACATGGAAAATTTGTTTGAGTATAAAAATGGATAGTCTTAAAAATCAAGTCAGTTTGATTTTGATAAGCCAAATCACAACGAAAGCTCTCATCACACTTTTTATACAAAGCCGGTCTTGAACACCCAATAATTTCCTCAAGAGCAAAGTGTTAGGATTATAAATCGATGTGATGAACCGTATGATATAATTCTGTGTTTTTCTGACCACTCGTGCTACTAGTATGCAGCCATCTTGTGTTAAAGGACCAACCTGCTTTTTAACCATCTGACAGCCAATAGAACACTCCCACACCGCCCCCCAGTGGAGCAGAGTGGAATGACCGACGGTGTTCAGGCCACTGAGGACTGAAGTTGACGCAAAAGGCACAGATACAGAAAAGGGCTTTAAATTAATTTATTTAAAAAAAGCATTTCTCCACTTAAGCAGAACAAACATCAATTTTTTTCTTTTGTTATTGTTTGGAACGTGTACAATCAGAAAACAGACTCTCCAGGTTGCCAGAACAGAGTAAAATAATCAAGCAAAGGGGGATCTGCCAACACCACAACGTCAACACAGCCGGAAGGACCAGGAAGAGGAAGAGGAGAACAAGGGTGGGAGGAAAACAAAAAAGGAAGAAGAAGAAATGAAAACACAAACATTTAATCAAGTGCAGGTCAGGTTTGGACAAAGCAGGTCTCTTTTTCCTCTGTTCAGTTTACAGTTAACAACTCCTCTGTCGTGGGATACATGCAAGGTCAACATCTGGAACTACACATGGAGATTTCATATGCTTATATTGGTTATCTGTGCAAGTATTAAAATATGTAGGTAAGCAAATTTCATATGGATATGTCAGAACAAAGGGAGAAGAAACAAATATTACAAAAACTGTTACACTGGTTCACCGAACAGAAAAGGAAGTCCACATTTAAAATTTAAAAAAAAAAAAAAAAAGTGAGATTTCTAACTTAGTTACCGAAATGTCATCAACCTCGTCTTTTTGTACGCTTTCTTTCATTAAATTATTACTTGTCTAGGTAAGTGAAAAGACATTAAAAAAATCCTATGCTCCACATTTTAACAACAAAATACTGCATATCTACGTACAGCTGCAATAAAGGAAGGTCAGTATTTTTGAGAGGCTAGCTGCCAGAGTTTCAGGAATATTGGCTCCGAGTTGATCCCTTTCTGAATGACCTTTTTGTTTGTCGTGTTTTTGAAACCATTGTCACACTTGCTGCTCGGTTGGTCGTTTCGTCCCGAAGGATCCGGGGAGGATGTCGTCTGCTGGCTGCCGGAGTCTCCTATCTGCTCTGAGGTAGATGCGACAGAAAGGTGGCGTCCAGCCCGAGCTGAGTCAGCGCCTCTCCCCGCTGGACCACGTGAGGTCAAAGGTCAGCTCTTAAGGATTAATTGTTGTTAATGTTAAGGCTTCCTGTGGTCTTGATTTAGTCACTCTCCTGTTTCAGTGGTTCACAGGCGACACCTTTGAGTTAATCTTTGTCCCATTACTTTATTTCGTTCTCAACCCACGTTGCAGTTGTTAAAGGGGTGGACATTTTTTCCTTTTGATGCTCTAGAACAGAAAATCCAAACTGAAAATGAAAAGAATCCTCTCCGTTTGGCACCTTGGGAGTCAGTGGTGGAAGGAAGAGAAACAAAACAAATAACAAGGACGAGAGAGAGAAACTGTGGAGGGAGGACAGGTGGTGGTGAAGGTCGTGGTGGGAGAGGGGGAGGGGGGTCCTGTGGTGTGTGGTTGCACAGACTAGTTGGCGTGGCTGCTTGGGTCGTTAGCTGCAGACGAGTCCGAGTCAACCACGGCAGTCGCAGGGGTTGAGGAGGCCGGGGTCGCCTCATCCTCCGTTTTGATGCGCTTGGCGTCTGGCTGTTCGGAGCCCAGCTGGTCCCCGTTCTGTCGTTTTGTGGGCAGGGAGGCGGAGGCAGAGGCGTGAGCTGCCAGCAGGTGGAGGGGGCTCGCCACCACTGGAGCTGAACGGGAGAAAAAAAAGAAGGGAAGAAACTGGTTAGCGGAGGAAACACTGAAATGTCAAAGATGTTCACGCTGTGGTTAACCAACATCTGTAAGGAGGAGGCCTGTGGTAAGCGTGGCTGCCTCAGCTGCAGCCAGAACAACATAATTAAGATGTTAGATGCGACCGAGGAAGAGGAAGTTATTTATTACGGAAGTCCGGAGAGGCAGTGAGAAAACATTTCAAATCATGCATTTTCTCACTCTGATCCAAACTGTTGCCTGTTTGTGGCTTAGAGTTCCCTTCATTTTTGTAACCTCAACAAAACACGTCAGGAATAAGTTTTGCCAGGTTAAAATGTATTTTTTGAATGTAGTTAATGCTATGTAAAGGCTACTTTAAGATCAAAGCAGCTTTGTTATAGCAACACTTTTGGTCCATATCTGTTAGTAGCTTTAGTGAGCAGAGGAATAAGTTTAACTGACATCTAAAAAGTCTTAAAGCACAAACTTTAGTGTCTCTATGAGCTGTTCTGTTTAACAGATAATTATTATAATCTTCACTGTGTCTGGAAGCCAATATATTTAAAGATCATGACAAAATTAGGTAATAACTGCATAAACAGAGCTGAATGTTCCTCACCTGAGCTGGCGGGTCCCTGAATGGCAGTGGTGATGCTGTGGGTGCCGTTCTGTGTGATGGTCTTGATGGGCAGCTGGTGCTGACCCACGGGGGCCTGCTGCACGATGGTAACAGTCTGCAGGGGCGTGGCTGACTGGGTGCTCTGGATGATGCGACTGGAGCCGCCTATAGAAGTGATGGTGGGAACCGTCTCCACTTTGACTGCAAGGATGAAAATGTTTCAACAATGACTTCAGTGAAGATTCAAATGTCAAAAAGAACATCAGTGGAAAAATTGTCTTGATTTTTGTTTGGGGC
>JAQLOL010000009.1:2257478-2272285 GCA_029783665.1 Naso thynnoides
ATAGGTGGTGTCGCAGACCCCCTCCCCTGTTAAGGGATGGTTTTTCCACTTTTACATAGATGGCTTCTTTTACTCCTTTGACTTTTGAGTCAAAATCATGCTATGATGAAAGGATTTCCTCATGAGGTGATAGCATAGCAAGATAAGTGCAATGTGCAACAACTTGTAAAAATATTGAGCAGATGACTTATACTAAACAATAGCTTGACAGCTCATTTCAGCTAAGAGACAATGCAACGAAAGATAAAGTGTTTTGATGACCGGGAGATAAACACAAGGCAGCAATGACTTGTGTTAAACACAACGATTCTGTCTGAATGAAAGTGTGTGAAACCAGACCTGGAGGACAGGGGTCCGTGTGGGGTCCGGAAGCAGGGGACGCCCCGGGGCCTTCGTTTCCTAAAGGCCTGCTCGATGAGCTTGCCCTCTGAGGACGGGTCTATCCTCCAGAACGAACCTTTACCGGGCTCCTCCTGCGACCGTGCCACTTTGATGAAATACCGGTTCAATGACAGGTTGTGACGGATTGAGTTCTGCAACAGAGGAAAGAAAAGTTCCGTACCGAAGTTCTTTTTGTGACTGTGAAAATGCTCTGAGATTTTCAGCAGGTCTGTTATGTTTCCGTCATCATGGTGACAGGTGAAGTGTCGTCCAACAGGACTCACCTGCCAGCCCTTGTCTGCAGTCCTGTAGTACGGGTAGTTCTTTGTGATGTGATTGTAGATTCCATTTAGTGTGAGCTGCTTGTCCGTAGCCAGCGTTATGGCCTGGACAATCAGCTGTGCATAGGAGTACGGAGGTTTGGAGTCGTCCTATGGAGCAGAGGAGAAATGGACATTTATGAATCACTCTACAAACACCGGGGTGCCCCTCCACCTTCGAAACAAACTGTCCTCATGTCAGTTTAACTCAACACCTTAAACTCCCAGAGCAAAGATCAGGGATGCAAAGTCTGCTTTGCGCCGTGCCTAACAACAGTCCTTAGCTGTTCTAAAATCACTGTAAATTATGACCTCTCGGGCCTTATTACTTTATTTCACGTCACATTGGATCTTTTCAATAAAATAGTGAAAAAAAGCACAGAAAAGATTTGAGAGGACCATGATGCTTTTAGTAAAAATGACCAAATGGTCACAAACATCAGTCAAAGGAAGCTTGTTTTTCACCAAGTTGGATTCCAAAGACCCAAGTCATCAGACGGTAACGTCATGTTTACAGCTGAGCTGATCAGTCTGCTATTTCACAGAAAATCAATCTGCTAATATTATGTCAGGTGCAGCTTCTCAAAAGTTTTTCCTCGCCTCAAACTGTCATGAAGCTAAACTGTTGGTCACTCAGACAATACGTTATTTGAAGACACTTGTTCATTTTTCTGTTTTGTTTTAACCCCTTGATTAATTTGGACAATATTTAGCAAAATTATCATTAATCCTTTGTTGGAGCCCTTGTTTTATTTTCTGTCTGGTGACAATTACAAGAATATTGGAATATTGATTTTCTTCCAATGATCTTTTGTTCTTTGCTGTTCTCTGGATCACGCACACAAAGGCTATGATAGAATGACTTGCTGTGTCTGAAGCTTCATGTGTTTCAGATTTAAAGACACATTTAAAACCAGTTTAGAACATAAATACGAAGTGCACTGTGGGGTTTTATTAGTGAGCAGTCAAACTGTGACAGTGACCCAAGTCAACATCACACTCTGAGGCCAAATAAGTGATGAACTGCTGAGCAGAGTCACAAATTGATGGTAAGATTTTTTTTTTTTTTTTAAAGTCTTCCACTGACAGAGTGACTGGATCTGCATCCTGCACTCACCTTGGGACTGTCCCCTCCGGAGGCGTCTTTGTCGTTCTCATGCTGGGAGTTGTCGTTGAGGAGCTGCAGCTCTGCAGAACTGACCATGCGGCCGCCCATCCTGTAGCCCGAAGAGCCGGCACCTCGTGGGCTGGAGGGGCACGAGTTAGCAGCACTGAGGGAGAACACAACAAGACTGTCAGCTGCCAGGAAACTCACTGTTGAGAAAATTCACAGATATAAACATCTCAGAGCAGCCTGCTGAGTCCCTGACGGACCACAGTCGTGTCCCTTGGCTCATCCGCAGTCTGTGCTGCAGTGATGCACTTTAGCCGACTTTTATGCAAATTTGCTCCACCTCCCACATTGTCCATAAATACTGCAGCCGCTTCAGGAGACACAATCAGGCCCAAAGCAACAACACATTCAAATCTTTATCAAGCCTAATTATCCAGCTAATAGACTCAATAACCAGGGGATGAAGAGCCTTAATGCAAAGGACAATTTCCATATTTATTGTGCATTTCAGCACTCGGGGGACTCGAGTGATGTTGGTAAACCAAACAAAGAGGCAGCAGCTCAGAATTCAGAAGCATGTGCTCCACCTGCTGCCGCTTTCATTACACTGACTGTTCGTTTGCCAACGGTAAACACATTTTATCATTTAACCTTCAAAGGAGCCTCATACGACAAAAGAAACCTGGTTGGTTTTCAGCCATCTGTTTGAGATCAGGAGTTGAGAGGATCTAAGTCTGAGATGGAGCCGCCTCCCGCTCTGAACTAAGCCTAAGCTGATCACCGAGCAGGGGCCACGTCAAGGTCAGCTGACCCTCTGAGGTCAACCAAGGGCGCGTGGGCAGGGCTTCTTACCACCATGCTCTGCTCCAGGATCTTAGGTTCAGAAAACTGAGTTTTCACAGCTGATGGAAGAAAAACCTGAAGTGTTCTTCATGTAAAACAAATGCAGCATGACTTTGAATTTTCAGCTTCTTTCATTTTTTTTTGTATTTATAGAACACAACATATTAAACTTTGCCATGGACTTATTTTTCATCTTTATTTCTTGTGATTTCATGGTCCATTGATGGAGACATGCATTCAGTGTTTGACATAAAAAAAATTAAAAAAAAAGAAAATAAACCTAAAAATATAGAAAAATATAATTTTGTAATAATTACAATTCTAAAATCTGGATTCAATTTAAAAGCACAATCTGTCATTACTTTTTTTTTTTTTTTTTTAACTGAACTTACTGTTTAGGCTGACTCCCTCTAAACTGATCACACTACAGAACTGTTATTCTAATTTTTTCGGAACGATCCACAACCATCTGTGATGAGAAATGATTCAATTTTTCTGAGTAAATTCACGCCAGCAGTTCCTATTTTTTAAGTAACACAAAGAAGAGTCCTGTCTGCTTTAAATCGGTAAAACATCATTTCCAGTACCTGATGGTGCCCGTCGGCGATGGCAGTGGGCTCATTAGGTGAGCGATGTTGTCTGGAATGTTGATGGTCAGGGGGGAGATCTGGGGCTGTACTGGTTTCACTGGAGATTCTGGAGCTTCACGCTTCACCTTCTTCCCACTGGACAGAGCTGTGAATGTGATTTTGATGTTTGTGCTCGGGAACCTGAAAGTGCACCTGTGAAAGGAAACAGACATGAGATTTAAACGGATTTGTCAAACACTGTCTCAGAGGCAAATCAAATCAGTACGCACTTCAACACAACATTTCAACCTCGGCTGTAAAAGCGTTTGCTGATTCTCTGTCTGACTTTTATTCGCTGAGAGAGACAACGTGCAAGTTAATTAATTTGAATACTGCTGCACTGGCTTGATGAAGCTCCCTCCCTCCTCACAATGTTTGTTGGAAGCAGAAAGCACCAGAGGATTTCTTAGATGGCTTCACTTTACGACACTGCAGAGGAGTGTGGGACAGACTGGAGCTGCTCGGTAGAGCCATGGCCTCAGAGATGGACAGGCCAACATTGGTGGAGTGGTAAATATAAAAACATGCTAACAGCAGCCTCAGCACCATGTCGACAATCAGAGATCCTGCCTCAGATGACAAATGCACTTGTATTCTGCCACGTGGCCAACAATAACAATAACATCACAATATGGCGATTCTGCGATATATGCAAGACAATTGCACGATGTTTCATCACGATGAAGGCAAAAATCTGTTTGTCCCATTGATGCAGTAAAAGCCGAAGTGGGTAGAGACTTTAGACTAGAAAGTGGTTGGTGCATCACCGCTGTCTGTCATTTTCTTGCTGTCAGCTTCTTCCTCTGCAAATTAATAATAATTGCTAATTATATCTCAAGAGTCAGTATGACAATATATTGCCGTAATGATATTTTGTCCCGCAGCTATTATAAAATATTAATATTCACTGCTTTTTGCTTCTCAACAGAGAGAATTTATTGTTTTTTCTGTCTGGAAAACTGGAAATCTCTTGCTTTTGGACAGTTGGAGAACTTGAATATTGAAAATACTGCTTAATGAAGTATTGGCAAGTACACAAGTCTACCCACCAATGCGCTACCACCTGATTTATCGGTCCGTGCTACTTTGTGGTAGGATAAAGGTGTCCAGAACTGCCACAAACAAACAAGGAATATGAGGACCTGACAGTGGCCTTTCATTTTCATTCATTTTTGGCTATTTTCTGATATTTTATAGCAGGGGTTCCCAAACTTCTTCAGCTCGACACCCAAAAGATTTGTCGTCTCACTAGGATACAAACTTACAAAAGTACATAAATTTTCAAAACATCCACATTTATAAACTACTGACAAAGATCACAACGCACAATGAAATTAGAATCAGAATGTTTATAAAAAAATGTGTAATGTTAAGTTTCAAAACATATACATATAATTTTATAGGCACGTACTTTATAAACCCAGCAAACAAAAGTTTTCCTCTATTTTAACTTGAAAAGTAACTTCACATATCAGCATTGTTATGCATTCAGTAAAAAACTTGCCCACAACCAACTTTTTGGTCTCGACCAAATTTGGGGAACACTGTAAAATACATGAAAGAGACAAGCTCATTCAGTTAGTAAAGGCTGTTATTTTATCTGCCTGTGATCTCTGAACACTTTCCCTTCTTCTGTTGCACCAACGTCCTCTGAGCCTTTGCTACATTTTCCACAATTACTTTCAACACTCTGCAGAAAAGAGGGTCAGGACTCGTTCCAGTTTCCAACATTGCAGCTGATTGTTGCTCTTTACATTCAGCCAACTTGAACATTCACAGATACCGGCACATAGAAAGAAGCCTTTTAAATCACTGTTGGACTCGGGCTGCCTGACAGCCTAGAGATGGAGCGGGCACACATTGGCTGGTTTACTTGAAGAGTGCCAGGCACAGCAGGTTTCTCTGCCAGGCCCTCACAGGGTCTGCTGAGGGAACCGTGTCCCCGACACCTACATCTCAAATTAGCTTCGCCACTTGCAGGAGGAGCCTGAAACACTTCCTGAAACTGGACTGGTGTGGGGAGACGCTTTCATTATGCATGTGCCCTCCAAGCACCCTTACAGGGAGGGTAGAGGCTTCTCTGTGGATCTGATGAAGTTGTGACAGATCCCTAAATAACATCAGAGCCCATCTCAATACCTGACAGACTGGGGACAATGAAATCTAAATTTATCAATAAATAATAAAATATCAAAAGCAGTTCTGCTCCTTGATGTTCTTCCCTGTAGCTCAACATGTTTTCAATGAGAACTGTTGTATGTTAGTCACAACAGGCCAGGCAATTGACCATTCTAGACAACTTTGATATGAGAATATTGAATAATGAGGAGGATTGTATGAGAGGTTAGAATCTACAGACAGCTTACGATCCCTAACTGATTCAAAAGACGTGATATTGAAAACGACTAAACATGTGTCAAAATACACATTTATCTATTCTATT
Organism: Naso thynnoides; assembly: GCA_029783665.1. NCBI lineage: Eukaryota > Metazoa > Chordata > Actinopteri > Acanthuriformes > Acanthuridae > Naso > Naso thynnoides. Next base: position 2,263,209 of record JAQLOL010000009.1, read on the forward strand.
AGAGCTACATAAATAGAGAGATTGCAATACAGCATACTGCAATTTTCACATTGCAGGAAAACGTAATGTTTGAAAAGGAAAAAAAAGAAATTTGTATGGTAAAATAAGCTTTCTATTCAAATACTGTGGTGCTGTACAGTTTTCCTGGCCTACAAGTCATATTCTGCGGATTTAAGGAAACATCTTTGTTTGGTACAGATCCCTGAAAACATCACACTATAATCACTTCAATGTTCTTCGATAAAAATAATAATTTAAAAATGATCTTTCCCTCTAATATCAGAAATCACATTGCAATTGCAATACTTCTCTATGTCTAGTTAATGCCCAGAAATCTGCATATCGAGTGAGATATTCAGTCACAAAAGCTCCATTGTTTAGATGAGAAAATATCTGATCAAAGATTGAGTAAACAAGCCGTAGCTAGACTTTCCATCAGACAGTGCTGGACTGAACATTTTAGCAAACAATCTTATTTCATAACTAGACCAGGGCGTGACGTTAAGGTTTTTTCCTACTTGCTCACAGAGCAAATACTCCTCAAATCTACGAAATTTATACTTGCTCTGCCACAGCAATATGGCTGTATCTATAACATATATATTTGTTAATACATGCAGTGAGAGTGATGAAACGGTAGACCACAGCGTTTTTTCCCCCCATAGATTAAAATTTCATAGATTGGGCTACACGGTGTGCATGGGAAAGTCTAAGTGCACTTCCATTTGTTTCTAAATAAACTCGATAACATCTCATTGGAAATGAATCTAAAATATTAACAAAGGAAATCATATTTCTAAAACAAAATACTGAGTAAAGTTTAGAAAAAATGAGAGACCTCATTCAGTATCACAAACCTCCTCCTCTCCTTTCTCTGTCCTTCTGCTGTCAGCCTGCATGTACTGCCGTGGCAGAAGGGGCTGGTGGTCTTGGTCAGCAGCGGTATACAAGAGTTTGATTGGTGGTAAACGATTAAAAAAAAAAAAATCACATTCTACATGTTCACGTTTCTGCAGGTTGGACAGGTGGATTGATAACGTTCTGGCTTTTTACTTGTGATAGCTTTGTTGCGCTTACTTACAGTATATGAGCATTTATCACATCAACTCGGGTAATCTTCAGGTTAGCTCTCACTGTAGCACTCTGCCGTGATGACCCGGGTGTGCGTTTGTGTGTGTGTGTGTGTGTGTGTGCAGCGCTGACGCGCACACACACTCTGAGCAAGGCAGAGTGATTCTACAGACTATAATGAAAAGGAAATTATTAAAACCGTAAAAACAAAGTAACGCAGTTCTACTTTTAAAATCGGCTTTTCTCCAACAAACACCGGATGTCAGGAGGGAAGGGGCCAGCTGGAAATTCTTAACTGATGGCCGTTTGGCGCTGACCCACAAGGGCAAGTCAAGACAGAATTTGCTCGCCCACAGGTTTTTTTTTTTACTTGCCCGGGGCAATTGGGCGACAGTTTGACCAAGTAGAAATTCAATTGTCTGAGTGCAACTCAGGTTAGGGCTGGGCGATATGGACTAAAAATTATAGCGTAATATTTTTAGGCTATATCTCAATAAATTATATATATCTCAATATTTTAAATCTCTTTAAAAACTCCTCATTAATGCTAGAACTGGGAGACAGAATCAAACATGAAACTTTTTTTGACCAAATTCCTTCTCTGACGTGACAATATTGAGTTTTTTTTTTTTGGATAAGTTGAGAAACTAACATCATTTTGTAGTAACGCAGCCTTTTAAAATCAGGAGAAAACACATTTTTATCCATACAGTGATATATAGTCTCATATCTCTGTAACAATATCTCTCAGCTCTGTATGTCTGCGTATATGTCTGGTATAAACAGATGTGTCTGTGTTGTTGACAACTGTCCTCATGTAACATCCACTTACGTCGTCTCTCCACAAACTTATTTTCCTCCATCATGAACAATGAGGCCTTAACTCCAAAAAGCACAAACGCACAGTTGCTATGCTGCTAAGCAATGAGGATGGCAACAAACACTGAAAACTTTCACTTGATTTTCTCCCTCACCCACCCTGCTCGAAAAAAAAAAAAAGAAAAAAAAAAGAATGTAAACAAAAGAAGACAGCAAGACAGGAAGAGCAGCAACATGGAGAGAATTTGGGGGTGCGGGAGAGGACAGGGGGCCAATCTTTCTTTTCAGTCTGTTTACATCACCAAAGAGGAATCCAGAGACGATTTCCTTGGAATAAAACCAAGTCCCCCGTTTGTCCGCTGGGTCACAGCTCTGCGAGTTCTCTCATGTTGTCAATCCTTGGCTGCATCCGTCTTATCGTGGACAGCAAGGGTCGTTTAAGTGTCGTCTCTAGCTTGAGGATTACAGTGAGGCATGTGAGCAAAAGCTAGGTAGCGTCTCACTAATGGAAGTGCTGCTGATTAAAAGCTCTTTATAGGTTGTTGACCTGATCAATATGAGAACCTGAAACCGCCGCAGCTCCTTCCTTGTTCCTCATGGTGCACTGGTATTATTAAAAGCACGGGTATATTTACTGCATGTGCGATGTGGCTGAGAGCCGTGCAAAGATTAATGGAAGTAAAAACCTCTGCGACACAAACGTTCAGCTACTGAATAATATTTTTGTGTAATAAACAGCTCAGTGGTTCAGGAATTTGCATGAAAGTGAAGACAAGTTTTTTGTTTGTGCAAGTAGAAAAAAGTGGTTACACACTGACATATTGCACAATCGCTGCGAGTGGGAAGCCTGGCCAGTGCTGGCAGAGGCTTGTAGGTCTGTCTACTTTGTAAGTCACTTTGGTGAATAAACTGCAAACGAGCTCTGATCCCAAATACGCCTGTCTGCTCACAACGTAAACAAGCTGCTTTGTTTTATTTTTGGCCTAAAGTCTCATTCTGGCTTGCAGTTCATGTTTTTATACATGGAAGTAACCACTGTTTAATCAGTCAGATACTTTGTGCTTCTTCACCTGTTATTTCAAAACTTTAGGAAAGAGTGGAAACTGTTAGTTACACTTTCCCACTGGCCACACTGACATCTGCGAGCTGTTCATTTTGTCAGCAGGCAAAATCAACAGACTAAAACCTGAAAACATTTGATGTGCAAAATTTCAAAAAGAGAAAAGTGGCAAAATCTTCTCAGCTTAGGGGCTGAAAACAGCTAAATAGTTTGGAAAATTAATGCAGATTAACTTTTTGTGCACCATTTAAGTGTTTGATATGATATCTGTTTGGGATCTATTTTACACTGTTTGTTTTTAATCAAAACCCAAAGACAACGGATTATTGTAATGGTTGGTGTGTAGCTCCTTGTAGATTAGCACTGTCACCTATTATTACCCCATCACTCATTTTATCTGTCGATGTGTATCATTCCCTCAGACATGGCTCCAAACAAGCCTCACATGTTTACTGGATTACAGCTACATTTGAAAAGGACTATAGTTAGGTACAAATAGAGGCTTTAGATTCCTGAGTGACAGATGTTTGTTTAGACAGCAGCACATTTCACAACACATTATCAACAACCCTGCTAGTTCAATAACAGGACTGTGCAGGCTGCAACCTGCACAACATGGCTGCTAAACTTTCTATTCAGAGCTGAACCAGCCTGTCTGACTAAACGCTTAAAAAAAAAAAAAAACCTGTGTCTTCGGATTCTTGTTTAAGTGTTCATCTTGGAAAATTTTTAATAAAACAAACGCTGGCCTGATTTCGGTTGATTTATACGGAGGCCAAAGGTCCCGCGATCTGCCGCTGTGAGCCGGCAGGGCGGGGACGGCTAGGGTTTGTTTACGTTTGGGGGTCGAGAGGAGCTTCATTCACAACTACAGACGATTGTCACTGAAGTACTAACAAACATGTTTTCATGACAACAAAGATTAATATTTACAGCGTCACGAGATATACATTTCCGACTTAGGAGTGTCCACGTGCTGGAAAAAACTAGCTCTAGTGAATATCAACAATAGCTCCCCAACGCTAAGAGCTAGCTTAGTTATTTGGGTTAAGTAGCTTCAACTCCAACACGGTGGTACGCAGCTAACGCTAAGTTAACCACAGGGGGGGATGTGGGACAAGAGCAGGCGGCTAATTATCACTGTTGCTAACAAAAATGTCAACAAAGAAAATGGCAGTGAGAACAGGATATGGAGTTCTTGCTAACATGCTAAAACACGTGGTCCTCTCGACCCTGCGAGCCAACATAAACTCAATGTTGTTAACTGTTAACTTTAGCCGGCTGGCTGTTAGCGTTAGCACCCACATGTTCGGCTAGAAGGGAAACTTACATTCGTGGGAGCTGCAGAGGAGGGGCGCCCCGTCTGAGGAACACTCCGTCTACAAACACCCCGTTTTTACCGAGACACCTCAGGTAAAAATCTCCACTGCCGGTGCCGTCGTCGCTGGCGGTGAATATCTCCAGATGCCTCCTGGAGATGAAGCTGGAGTGGCCCATGCTCACGTCCACTGAGCCCTGGGACGAGTTCCGGCCGATGGTCACCGAGCGCTTTTTCATCATGTATTCGAATTCACGGCCCTCGAGCCGGGCAACCGGCCCAGACGATCCGCTCACCACGGCCATGTTCGGGTTAAAGTCTCTAAACGCCAAATATTTGGACAAATTAAGCACCGGTGTACAGACGCCCGACTTTTGCCTCTTATAGGCGTAAAATGGATCAAATCTATAAGCGGGGCATCAAATTCAAAACAGGAATCTAGAGGGGAACATGCGAGGCCAGGGACAGCGGCTCCGACCCACCGCCGAGAGAAAGGGTAGCGGAGAGATCCAACCAAACAACCAGGAGGCGGGTCTTAATTAAATGACACCGCGCTCCGCCAATCACAAACCAGCAAGCTGATGCAGGGCCGCCAGTGCAACCAATCACACGTGAGAATTTATTCGAGGACACATTCAAGGTCGGTTGGTAGGTAGCAATTCGCGCATATGCTGCTTAGTGAAAAGTAAGACGCGGTATATTCTTTTTTTCAACCACGCAGGAAAGGATTGGACCAACCAGTTTACACGTGCAAGCACTTACAGTCATATCTCACAGAGGAAAGATTATCGATAATCCACTATTATGCTTCGATTTCACTGACTAGTTCTACACTGAAACCGGAGAAAACACGTGTATGCGATCATTGTGCAGGATTCAGTTGCTTTCAGTCTCCACGTCGCAGCAGCGCAAACACAGCGCATGACGGTCTTCCTCCTCCACTACGGAATCCACGCCTGGTTTTACACTTCGCCCCCTTTGCAGCACCTTGTAACTTTGTAATGATGAGGTTAGATACGCTTGAAATGATCTTCGTTACAGTCTGTAATCAATGCAAACAAATTTCGTTGCCCTGACAGACAGACAGACGGACAGACAGACCCTTGAATTACTCTGCCGAAGCTGCAGTTTTGTAATCGTCCACCGTCCTGTCTGTCTGCAGGCCTCGGTATCATCGGGTTGAATTGTCCTGCCATCTTTAGGCCACTTGTTTGTAAACACTGAAGGGACCATCTGTGCGGAAGTGCCGCGTATACGCGTGCGTTCGTGCACGTGCGACGACCCAAGGTTTCTATCAGGTGATAACACCTGCTACAAGGTGTGAAGTGGCCTAATAATCAGTTTGTCATTAAATTCAGCATGGATGTATATCCAAGGTTACTTTACAGAATAATTAAACTTTAAGGAGACAACTTGTTGAAAAAAAGATTTTTGTATTTACATTGTTCAAACCACATATGTCTGCTCCTCTCTGTGAAACGATAAAACAAACTGGTTAGCAAAGATTTATTGCGACAGGCTTTGAGGTTATAAAATCTTTATAGAGCTGAAACAATCGGCTATCAGGCTAATTAGTCAATGTCACGAAATTATGAGGCATCTGTTTTACTAAAAGTTTAATTAAATAATTTATCTTTAAAAATCTCTAACAGACTTTACATCTAGCTTGCCAGTTTCTCAAATTTTAGTTTGTCTTTGTTTAAAGTAATTATAAGACATATGAGTTTTGTCTTCAACTGTTGGTCAGACAAGATGAGACATCTAAAAAGTGCATCTTGGGCTCTAAGAACTTGTTAATTTAGATTTTTTTTCACAATTTCTCCACATCATTGATGAATAAATATCTGAAATTATTCTTATTTTCACACTCCTGTGCACTGCATCAACCTAAAATACACAGGATACTTTGTTTTTTCAATCGCTGGATATGTAACTTCAGTGATCTGCTCTGATCATTTCCCTATTATTACACTCTGATAACTTCTCTTGTCATGTGTTTATTGTTCTTGCAATAAAGGGGAAGATTTGTAAACAGGAAATGTGTCAGAATAATGTTTAAAAACAACACAGCTCATCTTTTACACAATACTCCAGGAAATGAAAAAAATGCTAATGTTAGAAGGTAATTACATAATTACACACATTTTGGGACTGTTTATGGAATACAACTAAGTGCTGTACCAAAGTACAAAGCAGAGGTACTTGTACTTTAAGTTAGTATTTTCCTCTCATGCCCCTTTCTACCTTTGTCTTTCTATGTCAGAGAGAAAAACCATGAATTTTACTTTTTTGATACACTTTTCTGACAACTTTAGTCACTAGTTAGTTCAAAAGTTAAGATTTTTTGCACAAAAACATATGAAGAGTCTAGAAAATATGATATTTTGTTCAAAATTACACTCGCCAACAGTTTATGGATGAACAGCTGAATGATGAGTCGATTAACAGAACATAGATGGCACCTGTTTTAAACATCATTTGACAGCAGAAGGAGTTTCTCAAAAGCTCTCCATAAAGAGCGGTTGGTTTCTGGGTGTTAGCCTGTGGGCAGCCAGTGTGTGGCCCCCCAGTCAATAACAGGGTGGAACTTCACAGGGTGGAACTTCACGTACCTGCTGGTCTTTCTAGTGGACGGACTGATAAACCAAACTCCATTCCAAAATCATCTTTTGTGATTCAGTTCGATTTATAGGCACAATTGGCACATGTCATATACTCAGTAACATCTGTAACGAAACAGTGATAAAGTGTGTGACACAGACAGGTATTAACTGGCCGAGTCAGTTCACTATCTTCACCCTCTCTGCAGAGGACCTGAAGCCACAAATCTCCACATGTACTGTCCTTCGCTCTCTAAGGGATGACAAGAAAATCATAAATTGTTCCAGGTTTTTTAATTTTATGACATGCAAATTGTAACACAACAGCCTGCTAGTACTTAAAATTTGACGCTAACATTTTTGCAATGGCTGCTTTCACACTGAAGGGGCAGCAGTCATTCTTACGACAAGAAGGTTGAAAATCTGCTGGGATGAATTAAAGGGAAACCACCGAACAACTTCGAATCCTGCTTACAAACCAAGACTGATCCCACTCATTCTCCCTTTAATAAATCTTTCATATTAAAAAAAAAAGAATTATATATGTATATATATATATATATATATATATATATAGAAACACTATGTGAAAGTTGCTAGGTATTGGTAATTTATCCTTCTAAAGAGAATGATTCAGTCAAACATTACTTGGCACATGAGAAAGGAGAGCTAGGAGCCGCTCACATGTAAGTTATTACGCCTGGAAAAATAGTTACAAGTGCTGCCTGCCTAGCTCAAGTATTAGCATGAAGGAGGATTTTGACACAGATGTTCTTTTGAATATGAACAAAATGTGAGCAAACACCATACCTCATGGATGAAGCGTGGGGAAAATGGTTTCTATAACCTATGTGGTCAATGTTGACAAACGACAGTGACATGTAGTAACACTGGTATGGTCCTTTAACTTTACTTCCTCTACCAATGTGTACCTCTGATGAGACAAAAAATATAAATCTTAATGTGGCAGACTTCTTGAAGAGACTTTAAGACTTCATTCATTGCTTTAAAGTTAAACAGAAGTAAATTCTTCCCAAAGTTGGTCATTCTGACACAGGGCAGTAGGAGGCAGTTTAATTAAAATTTTTATTCCCTCTTGGAATGAAAAATAGTTGAAAGGCTGTAAAGAATCAGTCACATTAACCTCTAACTTTTACCACTGGAGGGAGATATTCTCCATCACAACCCTCCAAAGATGACATCATGAACTCACCGGCCATTTCCAGCTTTCAGGCTGCTGTTGTGTTCACTCACAGCAGAATAATGAACATCATCACTTCATCGGCTGCCAGAAGACCGATTCATCTCCCCGCAGCCAAAGTACACCAGCATTCATCTGCTTATTAATAACAGCATTTATAGAGAGCAGAATACTCTCACATATATCACATCGACTGCTTTGAATAATCAATGTGATTGAACTTTTTATCTGGCTGTTCTCACGTAATAATTCATATCAAGATTATTTAAAGAAACAATTTGGAAACTCTCATCTAAAATATTAAAAACTTTGTGTTTTTTGTTGTACTTTGTGTCTTCTGGTGACAGACTCATTTTCACTGCAGTCTAGGAGAAGCAGTGGCCTGGGTGGCTGATGTGAATCAGCTATTTTTTAAAGCTCTTTCAAACCACATGATCGTGAATCGCGACCTGATTTCTGCTCAGCATCACCTTCAAAACAGTTTATGCTGCGTCATGCTGCATTATTTGATTTGAGCTACAGCCAACCAGGATGTTGGTCTCCTCTCCTCTCATGGGAAATGCTAATACGCACTGTTGTGATTATGATTATAATGACATGCCATTGAGACAACTTGGAGATTTCTGCACAACAAAGAAGGCAGCGTCCCACAGGGCAAGGAGTGGGCGAAAAGCAGGGTTTCTATCTGTTTGTAGAGAGAGAGACCCATTACACTTCTCCTCCATTTCCTCTCTCAGGGGCAGCAACCAAATGGACACATTAATAACACTGTCCATGTCTGAGGCAGCTAATGGTGCCTTGAGTGCTGATTAAGGCTGGGAGGAATTGGGCTTGGAGGAGGAGTATTAGTTTCATCCTCCTCGCTGTCGGATGTGGTGAATAAACTGAAGCTCAGATCGCACACTTTGTTTTTCTTTGAGGTAAAGCTGCTAATTGGCAAAAGTCTGAAACTTACAATATGTAACATTTTCACAATAAAATGACCAAAAATGACTACATAATTATTAA
>JAQLOL010000009.1:2284646-2298423 GCA_029783665.1 Naso thynnoides
TTTGTTTTTTTGTAATTACTATATGTGATTAAAAATAGGAGCCTTTAAAATCTGTCAACCACTCTGTGCAGTGCTGACCTGGGACTCAGCAAGGCGCAACCACTGAATGCTTACCAAGCTGAGTCTCACGCTGCCTCGGTTACAACCCAAAACAGCACAGCAAAAATGTTTTGTCTCTTTCTGTGATACATGGCAAGTCAGAATGCTGTTTGTTTGATTTTCTGTTTTGTTTTGTTTTTTAATAAAACAAAATCACAAGTGTAGAAGAACTGATGCAGTAGTAAATAGCGGGAGAGAGGAGCTTAGCATTGTTCTCCGACTGCTATTATATCCCAAAATGTGTTTAAAAACGGTGTTTGAAGTCCAATAACAACAGTTTTATGGCCTTTGCACCTAATAATGGCCCATAATGAAGAGTAAAATACAGACCCTGTGAATTTCTATGTTTCTATTTCATGAGTTTAGAGAGTTTTTAAGTTTTTCTCTAAATAAATTAAATATGTCTTCCATTTTCTATGGAAAGTGAAGTCATGCTTTCACCACATTCATTTCCCTGCTTTGATTATATCTGTGTACATCTAATATACATGGGCACCTAGTTTATTCACCACACTGGAATAGAAATAGACACATAATAGATGCCTTCAGCAGTAAGAAGAGAGGCATCTATGGTTTGCTGATGATACCTGCCCCTGTTGGTCCTTGGGCCTTAATGACGTCAATGGCCTGCACTCTTCCACCCCTGCTGTAGCATGTCAAAGACAGGGAAAGGCAGACGGTGCTAATAGAGGCTGTGGGAAAGGAAAAGACATAGATTAGTATAAACAGATCAATAGCTCAGCCACATCTAATTTCTGATTTGTTTTCCCACTCTGATAATTGGGCAAAGAACAAAGTGAGCCACAGACCTGTTGATCTGAGTGCTCACTGTCTCTATGTTTTTCTCCTTGTGGGATTGTTGGAGGGTGATAGACTGAAACTGGGCAGTGGACACATGGGTAAGATTTCTGCCTGTATTATTAGTTATAAAAGCTTTATTTATTTATTTTTCTTTTGATGCAAAAGCAAGTTCCTGCTGACTGTCACTTAGTCTTCACATCATTATGAGCCAACATGCAGGAAGAACATGCCTCAAGCTTTGGTACAATGAACCAAAAAAATACAACCATTTATCATTTCGAAGAAGTGCACATTAATTGAAGATAAAACATTGTGTCCAATCACCATTTTTCCCGAATGAAATGAAAATAGTGTGTTTAAAAAACAAACAAACAAAAAAAACATTTATAAAACAATAGTTATTGCAGTCACTTGACACCTCCATTGTAGAGATTTGGGAAATGTGTCCTCTGCCAAAACATTGCACATCAGAGAAATCTCTGCCTCTGTTTTCCCTCTTCAATTTAATGTGAACTCTTTGGTTCTTTGGTTTAAAAAACACGTTTGTCATAATTACTCATCATTAAAATTCTCTTCTTTTCTACAATCTGTCTAGCATGTAGCTATGGTAAATATACAGTATTTACATGTAAACAAACACAACATGTGCCATTTGGTTAGAGGACCGACTGCTCCAGGCTTTAAACAGAAATCCTGTGACTTTTTTTTCCTTTCCTTTCGTTTCGTTTCTTTTTTTCCCCCAGGAAATGACAAAGACATTGCGATTTTATTCACATGTCATTTAGCATACCTCTTCTTCCATCTTCAAGGCGTCTCCTAACACTTTTTCCCTAATCCCAATGGACAATGTCATGAGGTCAAGGGAAGGGGAAAGGAAAATTCAAAAGAACTTAATAAAAGGCAACTTATGTGCTGAGAGGATCCGAATACACCTTCACTGGGCTACGTAATCATGCGACAGTGGATGTTATTGTGTTGTGCCATAATAAAACAACAACTTTTTGAGATGGACAAAAGGCACATCTTAGAAGGGCTTGTCCTCCCCAATGTGTCATGTTGTTCCTCGCAGACAAATAAAAATGGAAAACCCATTGAAAAATATGTCTGCATTAGCCCACAGCTTAAAATGAAAATAACTAATACAATGTATAACGTTACTAAGCATGTAAACTGAATAGCATTGGGTTACACCACAACAATGTTTTGATACTTAAATCGTTTTATGACAGCATCGTGACAATTATTTTTCAAATGTGGGCTCAACGTACTGTTGAGAATTCAAAACATAGGCTAGGTGCTGGAATATTAGCAAGTTCAGGTACGTTATGGCATAATGTGGAAAGGATCAATGAGTACTGGTAACTTACATGATCTGCATCCCTTGTCCGTCATTAGGCTAGGTCATTCATTTGAATTTCCAAGCTGTCAGATAGTGTGCCAGTTGATATGATTGTTGCTGCTGCTAGGAATTGTGGGATGGAATAATCTCCTATGCTGAAAGAGATGTGAAAGGAAGCATTTAGAAAGTTCAAACAGCTATTGCCATTAACTACTTCTGGGTCATTTCATTCAGTGAACCTTAAGCAAAAAGAAATGCTCGACTGCAGCCCTGGTGGATATTTCCCATTGTTTCCGGCCTATATGCTAAGCTAAGCATAAGCTAAGCAAACCAGCTACTATAGCTTTATATAAAAGAGGTATCGATTTGGTGGTAAAATCTTTGCAAGAAAGGAAACAAGTTTCTTTCTGAAAAACATAACAAATTTTCAAAGCCAAAGCAGTATCCATGCTTTATAAAATAAGTCCTGGGAAAACATCTAAATCCTCCTGTCGCCTCCAAAGCTCAATAAAGCCTAATGCAGCTTTTCCAGGTCTTAACTCTTAAGTCTAAACAACCCGCATTAATATTCTCCTCCATGGGCTATCTGTTGTCTTTTCCCATTTGATTTACTTTTTCAAATGAGGACTTGATTCAGCAAGACATAAAGTAAACCATGAAACAAAATATTTCAGATTCGAGTTACAACAGGCTTTTCAAATAGCCTCAGTAGGGTGCATGGCCTGAATTAGCTCACATCTAGAGTTGTCACTGCCAGTCTGCAAGAATGGTTGAAAAATTAAAAATGCTAACTACTTAAATCATATCTGTTGGAGGAGGTAATACTGGTGTTAGCCTTTTGGAGAAGCTAACACTGATGTTACCCTGTTGAAATAGCTAACTGCGAAAGAGGAGCATTGGAGGAAGTAATGGTGCTTCAAATGCTGGGTTGTGTTGTCCGTGTTCAGGACAAGAGACCAAATGTCATGTGCACGACATTGCATACATCAAATTTATCAGAAAAGCTCCCGGTTCACAAGTTGTAACGTGTTTGCTGACGTTCTCGGAAACAACCAAGAAGACCTATAGCAAGTGCAGACAAGCTGTAAATCTACATAAAAATGACCCCCATATTTATCTCATCTCTTGTTTATCCGTGTGGTGTTTAATAACAAAGTAATAACGTAACATTTTAACATAGAAAGCCAGGAGAAGAACAAGCAATCTTTTAGGCCGTTACACACTGCATGTGTCAAAAATAAACAACATGAAAATTCCTAATATTCGCTGGCGATTATTCTCTTTCAAACTATTCAGACCGGCAGTGACATAAATTTGCGACAGAAACACAGGAATAGGAAGTTGCTAAAGAGTTTTAACAGCCCACTGCAGCCCCGGCAGTTAGCCTAGCATGAGAAGCATCAGTAACGTTAGCCTACAACAGTTGTGTTTAACTAACTTTTCCACAAGTTGTTAAATAATCACACAGATGTTGTTATATTGTGTTCTTGTGATATTAGCTCACTATGTCAGTCTTGGTGCTTTTGTTCATTGTTGTTTTTATGTGTTGTGTTAAACCGCAGCTGCGATACTCAGCTTGCTTTGCATAGCTGAGGTTCCGGTCCATACTGCACACAGCGGTAGAAACACTACTACTTAAGACTCCTATTCCTCCCTATGTGTAGTAATCACAATAAATCTGTAATCGCCTGGTCCCCATGGTTGTTATCCATCTTGTCACAGCATTTTGTTTTGCATAACAAAGGGTTTTTGGTGCGTAGTGCCTGAAATTCCTACCAAAACATGGAACTGACCATGTAAACTTTCACTCTACAGTGGGAGATAGACTTGACGTTCGGTCAGTGCAACCATTGTAATTAGTTGACGCCTTTGTTCGCACTGCAAAAGCTAGGATAAATTATTGACCTTGATTTGAAAAATAGAGGGGTCGCTTTTTCACAGCGTGAAAATATTTATGCCAAATCAAACAGTTTAAAAAACATTCACATGTAAATTGATCACACGAAAAACACGTGCATCCTTTTGTTTTCATATTAGTTACCTAGCAATGCTGCTCTCATGTGGTTACCACTTAAATGCCAAGCCTCTCCTACACATAAGTTCACAACACAGATTCACAACTTCACTAGTTCCATTTGAAGGCCACATATCTCTGATGTTAGCATGTTGGAGGAGCTTACACTGATGTTATACTGCTGGAAAGGCTAACACAAACACTAGCCCAGTAATTATGTGAACCATGTAGGCTGTTTAGAGGTAAGCAGCACATCCTTTTCTTCATCAACATGATCAATGCCTTAGACTCATAAAGCTAATAAGGCTAAAACGACAGTGGCATCAATGCCACCAAAGGGAATTTCACCCCCAGGAAATTAGAGATGAACTTTGGATTAGTAAACTCATACGAGTTCATTAAAGCAACAAACAAACAAACAAAGAAACTTAATAATGAGCGTTGATATGTCGCACAAAACAGTAGTTTAAGTAAAACTGGGTCATATTTTATGGATAAAATTTCTTCTGGTTTTCTCTCTGATGTCCTTTGACTTTACTATTGCTTTAATATAACTTATGAGGTCTGAAATATAACAGGACACCGCCATGACAAATTGAAGGATTTTCCCCAATATTTTAAACCTAGAACAGGGCAAAGCGGTCAGGACATTTCTCTATAATGAGGCTAGATTGATTTCTACATATCTGGATATGTGCTGTTAACATTTAATGGTTATTAAAACTTCTATCTTACATTTACAGACTCCATTCCTACTGGTCTGTAACAGTGAACTCTATACAGCTTTTATCAACAAGCATCACCAGTGTTTTATGTATATAAATGTTTTATGTATCTAGCCTTGTTATATGCACTTTTTATTCCTGGATTGCAAACTATTGTGTACTTCAGATGATTAGCCTTTAATATGGGCTATATGAAAGTTTTGTCTCTGGTCCTCTTGTTAATATATGCAGCCTGAATGATATTTAAGAGAGTACAAGTATCATTTAGTCTGTCTTACTACTTTGCAAGAGAGCTTAAAACCTGCATACTGAAAGAAGTGTAAGAATCTAACTTCTTGTGCAGGTCATAATATTATCTGCATTAACGCAACACTTACTGAAAAGTGTGTTTTTCTTCTTGTCATTGACTTTCATTTCAAACCATCATTGAAGAATACCTACAGTTCACTTTTAGAAAAAAAGAGTCGTTTAAGTGCTGGATTGTACCTACTGGAGCTCAAAAGCTTGTTGCTACAACAGTCGCCTACAATATATAAATCATTTTTAGATACTATCTCTATAAAACAAAAAAAGATATTACTCTCTCTCTCTCTTTCTCTCTCTCTCTCTCTCTGAAATGAGGAGGGGGGTAGTTACAAGGATTAGAAAAGCTATAATTTGATTGCTGATCAAGACAGAGTAGACAAAACAGATAAAAGAAAAAGAGCCACTTGCATTAATCAAATGTCACAGGTCTGAATTTCATTGATTAGAATGTGACCTCTGTGTACTCCACATAAATGAAGATGAGTTCACAGCAAGTTCAGGCTTTATGAAGGTTTACCATATCAATAGAAGGTTATGGATGCTTCCTGAATGTTGTGTAGGAGAAATGAACAGAAATTGCAGCAGACAGGAGAACCTGTGCTGCGAAAATATCAAATTTTCAAGATGTCATCTAAAATAATGTCAAATTTTAAGGAGGTCAAAACCTGTTTAATGCAGGATAGAGAGATAAGAGTGAAGGAGGGTTTTTTGGTTAGGTGTTGACCATCGCTCATGCCAGAGGTTTTGATATTTCATACAGGATTTAATTAAAGAAAGAAACTGCAGTCAAAAACTCTGAAGTCTGCGAAACCAAGAGGTGATTGAGGTAACCACCATTTGTTGCCTAAAAATAACTTCCTGTGTGCAATCTCCTCCGTATGATCCTTTTAGAGGCAATAACACTCTAATGATGTCGGTCCTGAATGGTGTCGGGAGCTTCTGGTCGAGGTTACAAACCAAGTAAAGCAATATACAGCAAGTTATGACTGTGCTTCACAAGAGAAGCTTTGACATCTAATTTCAGATATCAAGAGGGCCTAACTTCCTGAACTGTGGGAAATATGAGGAATTTAACTGAGGTCAAAGGAATAAGGGAAGTACAGCCACACCACTACTCTGCTGCTTGTATGGCTGAGATTTCACACTCAGTCCTCCATAATACTGGTTTCCCCAGCCACCAGTGTTTGGCACAGTGTGTCTTTGTGAGGATCACAGGTCAAGTTATTGGTGGACTGCTTTTGAAATGCTAATTCTCTTCAGAGCAGCAGCGACCAATCAATGATGTTGATCCACATGTCCATCAGGAGTAAGGAGACAATGCTGCAGTATTTTAAGTATTTTACATCCACTTTTCTCCTCACAGACCTTAATTTTAGGCATTTTTGGATGATAGGAACCATTTCATAGTTCTAAAACCTCACGTTTTATTGCATCCGCACAGCAGGAAGTGTGAACTATTGTAGTTCTTGGAACTACATTTTGAGGATCTTTTTTGTAGGTACTTGTTGTGCAGCACTAGAGGAACTATAGTGATGTAAGTGTACGTTGATTGGTTGAACTCAGGAGCCAGAGCCAGCAACCAGCATTTTTAAAAACCCGACAGCTGTGTAAACAAGATGACACAGAACACAAACCAGACCCCATAACAAGAACATCATTGTATCTACTCTGAGATTTAATGGCATTCAGCCTGAGAGTCTCGGTACATTATTGCCATATACTTGGCAAAGGGTTGGAACAATGATGCAGTTTCCTTCATTTGTTGTTGTCGTAGTTGTAGCTGCAAATTGTGCGGAGTGACGTTTGTATACCAACTGCTGGTCAGCTTAGGCCACTTCAGGGGTTTCCTTTTGGCGGTGCAAATGCCAACCAAAAAAAAGCCCTTAAATTATATTCCCCCAGGAACTACCTAGTGGACAGTTCCTCACAAGAGCTCCTACAGCTGTTTGGTCCAAAAACAATTATTTTGTGTGTATGCAGAGCAGATGCGGCAGGACTAATATTCAATGACATTTTGATGGCGGAGGCCATGCAGATGTTCAGGCCTAATCAAGATAAATGGGAGCCTTTTGTTGCTTGCTGCAAAGTCAATATGGTGTTCTTTACTTAGTTACCTGCATAAACTCCCTGTGGAGCGCAGACACCAAGCAGACTTTAGATACTCAGAGGAAACAGTTCAGGACTCACACAACAAGCAGCAATTAAAGTTTCCTGCTACTGAACTCTGATTCAGCAGCTTCAGCTTAAAGCGTCGCATGGATCCAGAAACTACAACCACATGTGACATGCAGTGCATCAAAACTGTTTCGGTGCAGCAAAAAACACGTGACATATTAAGCATTTTTCATCTGTGCATATGTTGATTTTTGACCTTTGGAAACAGCAGACATAGTTTCACATGTCATCAGTTCTAATGTAGCAGACCTGAAGACCCATGTGGGATAAAAAATGTGACCTTTTCCAAAACTGAACTGTTTAAGGTGAGTCTGGAGTAACATTTTCACAACTTTAAACATGCAAATGAGGCATTTGATCCTCTCTAAGATGAAAACAGAGGAAAAACATGCTCATTTTTAGTTTTTTGCAAAAGGTCAAAGAACATGTTGGTGGCGAACACATCCCCTGTCACGATAGGTGTTTTGTAGAAAGTAGGCATGATAGGTGTGACTGTCATGAGAGAACAGTCTCCTAATGACATTACAGAAGGGGGCACTGTTGTAGTGAAAAGAACTGACAATAGTTGACAATAGTTGACAAAGATTGAGAATAGCCCAGGTCCACCAGAGGGAGAGCTAGGTCACAGGGAGAGAGAGAGAGAGAGAGAGAGAGAGAGAGATATCTACTAGAGAGAGTGTGCTGACCATTAAAAAGCTAATTTATTCCAAAGTGTCTGGATCTCCTCAAAGTTATTATAAGAGTCTGACTGATATTTACATTTGTTGATATTATGGCAGATATATCAGGATTTGCACAGGTATTAAAACAGTTTTTTTAAGGCCAGAAAAAATGCTTAGACAAGAGATTTAAAATAGTGTAGTTACATACTTTGTCCAGCAGAGGGTACCAGATACCAGAATTTTCTTGCCCCTATAATCCGTTTTGGCACCCAAAAAAATTCCGTATCGGTCAAGCCCTAGTTTTAATCACCTTTCAGTGTTACATTATGGTCTGGCAACATGGCTCCAAACAGAGGCAGGTTTAAACTATGTTAATACAGATTTTCTGTTCATTCTTATGGAAAATTGTTTTGCAGTTTTCTGAGATTTTCACAAAAACCTTCTGGTGAATTGCTCAGAAAAGTAATGGCACTTTTTGATGTACTTTTTGCATGTGCTGGCAACCAGTCTGCCAAAATTATACACAAGAAGAAAAATAAGCAGGAAGAAGAAGGGCACAAGTAGTCCAATGTGCATTTCTTAGCAGGCAAACAAATACAAAAGCTCACTGAACAAACCATTTCCTGAGTCCATCTTTTGTTTGCGCTCACTTTCTATGAATTTTGTTGGTGAATATAATGTTGCTGTTTATCATGGAGAGTTCTACTCACATTACCCTAAATTTTAAAGCTGTGACTTAAAATCACCATTTGTTGTTGTGACCATGAGATGCGATTGCGGGGACCAGCTCTCACAAACAATCAGCGTGACGTGCTGCTCTGGCCTCTTGTGCCTCTGTGAGCTGATTTCATTCATTTCTCCATCAGCGTAGAGATGCCAACTTTAGATGAAGTTAGACCACCTGTTCAACTCCATTTATGTGTCTCCATTTATGTGTCAGTCTGAGGAAAGTATGAATCACTTTCATGCAGTTTAGCTCATTTGGTTGTTATTTTTTGTTTTGCTTGCTATGCAGAGGAACATTCACCCACAAAGGAAACAGAAATTCATGGTGTTGCAGGCTGAGTCACTTAGTCCTGAATCACACAGACTCATCACCAAGAAAGAAGAAATCCTATTTAAGACTAATTAATTTACTATCAACTATTTATTATTTTTTTCATAAGGTTAATTGTCAGATCCTAGTATCAGTGCCTATCATGAGTACATTTTTGGTATGTTTTGTTCATGTAATTTAGTAGTTGAATACTGACATATCTGTCAAGCTGTTTGGATGTCATTGTGACCATTTATTTGGATGATGAAAGTCTCACTTCTTCTTTGTTGTTAGAGCTAAACATTTCATTCTCCATCAAACAAGAGGAAGAACACTATAAATCCCTCAGATTGTGTCGATACAATCGAGTTTTTTCCCCTTGGTTCTCATCTCTCTATCAAGACAACCATCGATTTTTGCTACTTGCTTCATCTCCAAAAAGGAACAGGGATATAATTACAGCAGCTCCTCAGCATCAGAAGATGCAAAACAAACCATTTTTCCTCCCAGAAAGGTTGTTTGTCTGAAAATCTTTATCATGCATAGTTGGGATCTCATACTGTTTATCTGATTGTATTTGTCGCTTCATTTTTGCTTGTTCATGCTTGTTTTCTTAATTGACTCAAACATTGTCAGTACCAGCACGTTCTTGGCAGCTTTATTTTCTTACACTCATAGTTCATTATAAAGAGGCATTTGCTGAAAGACTAACATTGTGAATTATTCATGAGTGTACTCTTTTCTCCCAAATCTGTTTTTGTTTGCTCCAAACTGTCATGCCTCATTTAATTATTCCGCAGCCTCTCCAGACTTATAGGGGGAAACACAAAGAGGTTTGACCTTAACGGGGCAATGTTTCTGCCATTTGAGATCAAAACATTTATGAGTTTGTTTTTTCCTTCAGCAGATTTCTCACAGGGGTTTGCAGGACACTTGAAATGCCATATAAAGTGAGGCTGCTCATTTTCTCACTGTTTCTGGCTCTCTGTGGTGCACACCAGTTAAGGTCAACAGTCTTTTATCAGGCTCAGAGAGAGGCAGCCCATAAATCTACCAAGATGCACACATTTAAGATGTTTTTTATGTTATTCCTGCACTCTAGTAGATTCAAATCAATACAACTGACTGTGAACAGTTCTCCCAGAGGCAGAAACCAGTGAGCATAGACTAAAACTAGAGATATCATCAGGATTCTGCAGATGGCCCATAGACGGTGTATTAGAAGATAGTGGAGCTGATGGAGGGAGCACCAGACATTGGCACCCGTGATCTGTCATGGCAGAAGTCTCTTCACCTGGGATTTAACCAAATTTTCAGGAAATAAGCAAAAGAAAATGCACATTTATGAGTATTTCCATCCACTACTGTTATACAAATATTAAGTGTTAGTTCATCCAGATGAGCAGTAGGTGGCCCTCTGCTGCCATAGCTACTCCACTTGAGTTGAATGTGGAATGTGGATGTTTAAGTCACGTGATTTCTAAAAGTCATCCTTTATTTACTGAATCTGTCTCCATTGCACTTATTTGCATTTACCTTTTACCAACACGCCAACTTTTCCACCTCTCTAAAGTATAAGAATTTTTGTGCGATATTTAAAGATTGTTTTTTAACCTACTCTGTTTCCACCTAGCTATTTTTAATGTGCAAATGCAAAATGTGCATAAAACATGCTGATGGAAGCCCACCTATAGAAACCAATGAGGACGTATGTTTGGTAGCAGTGCTGCTGTTGATCTGACGCGTTAGGGTTAAGTGTTGATCCCATGCCAGGCTGGAGTGTGATAACATAATATAATGTACGTTTGAGGCTGTTTAAAAGCCATTGTGAATGAAAGAGATTTAAAAAGGCAATGTGTGTGCCAACCAAACCCGAACCAATCACAAAACTGTTTGCTATTCAGCTCCATTCGTGGGTTTGAATCATGTCCAGCACAGATACAGGAATGCAGTGCAGAGGAGACTGCCAGCTGAGGAGGACTCAAAAAAAAAAAAACAACAGCAAAAACTGCTCAGGAAACAAAATGTACAACAACAAATTAATTTTTACTCATGGGCAGCACAGTGGCTATGTTAGAACTCAGCTACACAGGCTGCTTTTCCACATCTAAGGAATAGAAATACTTATTAATTTATGAGTACAGATTTAAAGCAGAAGGTCAGCGGCCTTTTTGAACCTGTAGCTTGAGTCAATAAAAAGAAAATTTATAAAAAGGCTCCATCCTTAATTCCCTCTTTGGATCTTGCACATACATTTTAATGTTTTTCCCAGTTTCAGATGGGGATATTTGGGCAGTTGATGTTAAACAGTGCTAAGTGTTCTTGCTCCTCCCTCACCAGTATCTATATGAAAGTAGGCTGCACCGCATCACGCTGCTCCAACACAAAGTGCAGCTTTTCCTTCAGGCTTAAGGAAATAAATCAGTACTCTGTAGGTTTCTCTCCTGTAGAAATCAAGGTCATACAGCGTCTTTTAAATCTGGGACAGTACGCCTCATGAGACAAGCTGTTCACCTACCTCATATTACCGAAGCGACCGACTGTGTGGAAGTGAGCAGAACTGCACTACAACTATGCATATATACATGTTTCGCCAAAGACAAGTGGATCTCATTAAATACTTGAATCCTCTACAGTGATGCGAACATATTAATCCACTGATCCTGAGCCTCATTTTGTTCACTCTGCAGCATCAGTGCTGTAGATTGATAAATTTGGAATGTGAACGACTGCACAGCCGATGTGCTAGAGGCCTGTTGGAGCTGTTTACAGCTGAGAAATGTGCGCAGCACGTTGAGTTTTTTCTTTGTGTGTGTGTGTGTGTGAGCTGACTTTGTGCCCCTCTAGTAAATTCTGCTGAGAGACTTCAGCCTGGTTGTTCACATTATATATCTCTGCCTGAAAGTTGTTGGTTTAAGTTGGATGCAACTTTAGCAAAGTAGAAAAGTGAGTTTCCCTCGCTGCAAAAAAAAAGAAAAGAAAAGAAAAGAAAATGGTCAGACAGCGTAGATGTTTTTAAAACCCTTCACTAAATAATTGGGAGTAGTGTGAAAATACACTGTGTTTAACAAGAGTGTCTCAATGTTGTTAAATAAAGACAAAATTAAGGGTGCTTTCATACCTGTAGCGTGTTTTCTTTGTTCCAATTCAGGTGACAAAATTATACATTGTTGCATTTTTTCCTCGAGTCTCTTTATGCTGGCTGAAGCGCACGTCAACACAGAGCTGTCCTTACACAATCACACACACTCTCCTTTTCCCTCTGCAAAGGTAGACAAATGCCATGAGCACTGGCTGCACTTTGCACTTTGGGACACTTTCACACGGACAACAGTCAGAAGTCCAAGAAGCCAACTAACATTATCTAGTAAATCTAACAAACAAAAATGAGTCCTGGGTTGATTCGAGGCTTTTTCCTGTATACAAGGCTGTTTCAGGAAACGTTAACGCCATTTGATAGATGACCTAAAGCTGTTTGGTCACAGGAACAATGCTGTTTACTGTGAGATTCAAGAACTGACAACACTTAGTCTGAGGAATGATGGCTTTAACTCTAAGATCTGAGGGTGTCCTAAAATGGACACAATTTTCGAAACTAAACCAGTTGTTGAACCAGTAGACACTGTTGAGTCCTGTGATGTTTCTGCACCCAGCACCAGCTCTTCTGCTGATGTTGAAATAGATGAAAATGGTAAGTAGCCTGCTGTTATTTTTATGCTGATTATCAGTTGCAATCAAGATTGCCCACTACTGGAGTGTGTAGGAGTCAACCAGATATTTGTTCTGGATGCTGAGTTGATTGTGTTCTTACTGGAGACGAACTGATCCAAGGTTTGATTGGAAGCAAGTCGAGACCGTCCCTTCTAAGCGATCTTGGCTTGCTACCACCGGGGGAAACGCTACCTGTTTTGGAACAACTTCTCTAAACGACCCAGGTGTACAAAGCACCCTAAATCTAGCCTTGCACTTTGTGTAGATGGACACAAATTTTCTTTTTTGCGATGCTATAGTTGAAAACAACAATAAAAGAAGCTATAGAAACAAATTAAAGGAAAAAATTAAAATAATCAATCACATTAATATTTTACGTTGACTCAATGTAAAGAATTTATTCTGTTTAGTTTCATTAAATAAAAAAAATAGGTTCAATCATAAATATGAGTTAAAATGTTACATTTAAGTGAAGTAATTTTCTCTATTAAAGTGAGAAAAAAACGTAAACAGACTTTTATCGTACTTATATGATATCTGTCTGTATAATTGCATAAAAACTCGGTACTGTTGTGATCTTGTTTAGGCAACTAAACACTTTGGTTAAGGTTAGAAAATGTCTTATTATTTTGTGGAATAGTCACAACATAGGGAGAGATTGTGATTGTGAATTGAAGTTAAATTTTCCATTCAAGCGCCACACTGACTTTCATGAAAGAATGGATAAATCATTCCCATTTCCATGGAACCTAAAGGTTTAATTTTGCCTTTTTGATGACCCACCTTGATAGTGGTTTGTGTATTCACAAATTATACCAACGCACACACACAAACACACACACACACACACACACACACACACACACACACACACACACACACACACACACACAAACACACACACACACA
>JAQLOL010000009.1:2307531-2325115 GCA_029783665.1 Naso thynnoides
CTCCTGTGGGCTCTGTTTCTATGATCCCCAGCGGGGGTCTGCTATTCATTCCCTGTAATATCTAAGCAGATCATTATAAGGGGAATGAATACATTGAGACAGAGCCTGATGCCAAACAAGCTTCAGCCATACAAAAAAAATATATTTTGATGCTCTGCTACTTTTGCAATAATTATGCTCAATAAAGATTTTGAATTTAATTCAGAGTTGTCTGACTGAACTGGAAATTTGTGGGCTGTGAAACCAAACTAAACAAGCTAAAAGATGCTGAAATGCTCTTAAAAACTTTAAGAGGAAATTAACTCTGTTCATTACTTCAGTTGACTCCTTTTATGTTACACACAGTCCCATTGATCCTGTGTTAACAGAAAAACATTGATTAGTGTAGCTTTAAGCAATTTTATACCTCTTCAGCTATTCAGACTGTATGTGTTGTACTGTAAACATCTCTTTTTCTCTTTTCTGCCTGGCCTCCTGTGTTTGGCACATCAATCATTCAGAGCAAAACCCTCTTGGTGCTGCGGTTTCTGTTCAGAACAGGTCGGGGCTGATATTTAAGGTCAACTACAGCCTTTTGAAATCTGTCGCTCTGTCAGTCAAATTTCAAGAAATTATAAAATATAGAGAAAATAAGGTAGAAAGCTCAGGCTTCATCCCTGAGGTCTGCATGTTTTTGTTTTGTTTTTTTTTTTCTCAAAAAAAAAAAAAAAAGGAAAGGTCATCCCATCAGAGACAGACCTCACAGCTCAGTGTCAAACACAATGAACAGGAAGATTTATGGGAAAGTGTGGATATTTTACATCGTTGGCATTTTGCTTAAATAAAGTATTTTTCCTGGGTGCACAGATGGATGCCTCTGACAGTTAGATCACTGATAATAAGAGATGATTGCAAACATTGTAGATGATCAGGGTTGTTTTTGGATGATCAGGATCATTCAGGCTGCTCACTGAATTAATTCACCTGATAAGGACACAGGGAGACAAGAATTAAATTGTTTAATGGCCAAACATTTGACCATTGCTCCTCCATTTGTGCCACAGTTGTCCAAATAACCTTGTTCCTTTTTTCCATCTAAATGCAAATGGACTGCTATTGAAGAAAGTGGAAACCATGGCCATTTGCTATCTGCCCATTGGTGTGTGCACTATACCACTAGCATAAGGTTTTGTTCTTGCATTGTGAGAAATGTATTGCTCACTCGCTCCTCTATGAATTTCAAGAAGGGTTCAGATGGTTGTGGACGTGATTGGAACAGTGGGTACTAATGCAGAGGTAAAAGCAGTTTCAATGCTTTTTGTTGATGACGTCAGTAAGCAGATGTACAATGAGCAACAACAGCTTTAGCTTGCAAGGCAAAAAGATTTTTGTGCAGTTTAAAAAAGCATTTTTGATTTGTCCTTCTAGAAAAAAATCTAAGTGGTGTCAGAACAAAAATGTGATTTTTCAGCTAATCAAGGTTGGCAGCACTGTTGGCACCAATGACGTCAATTTAAACATGAAGCCTGTTTCCTGAATGATATTGCCACAGAAAAAAGGTCTTACACTCAGTGCAGCCTCTGGCATGAAGCTGTCGATTGCCTCCTTTCCTTGCAAACACCTGTGCCACTGCAGGTTTTAATTTAAAGTCCATTTCACTTGTTCATGGCACCCACGCAACACTAGATTAATGTTTCCTATGTAATCAGGCTATCAGAGGTGGAAAGTAATTAATCACATTTACTTGCGTTACTGGAATTGAGTAGTTTTTTGTGTATTTGTACTTTTTAAGTATTTTTTAAATCTGTAATTTTCCTTTTACTCAAGTAGGCTTTGTTTGAAGTATTGTACTTCTACTATATTTTAAATTACATCCATTACTGAGTAAAAAAATAAGCTGAAACAATATTTTTTTCCAAGTTTTTTATGAACTAGTGCTGCAACTGCATCCAATCAATGTCCATCTGATTGGCTCAGGCTGTCAAACTGCAGCACCAGAGATTGAAGATGGAGAGATGATATTACAACCCCCAACGACCCCCCCAAAAAGTAACTAAGTAGCTTTCACCCTGAGTACATTTTAAATAGGCTACTTTTTACTTTTACTTGAGTAAATTTTACACCAGTAATTTTACTTCTACTTCAGTAAAATTTTATCAAGGTAACAATGCTACTTAAGTAGATTTTTTTGTACTCTTTCCACCCCTGCAGGCTATTCATCAATTACATTCCTAATAGTAGTTAAGTTTAAATTTTCTATTTAACTATCATAACTTCTATTTGCTTTTTTCCATGTTTGAATAAGAGATGACAGCAACTGCAGCCTTCACATTCTTTCATTCACTAGTCCACAGTGAAGGCTTTGCAATGAGTGTTGCTGAAAAGAAGGAGATAAGTAAGACTTTGTTCCACTTCCTAAATGTTGTCTTCACTATTAACTGTCAACATCGGCAACTGAAATTTGGAGGACAAAATGCAAGAAGCACAAGTTGATCAGTCAGGTCTTCTATGCCAAAACCCTGCTGTAGCTACAGTTTTAAGTAGATGCATGCCATGTAGGCTACCCTTTGTTCTTACGTCTTTCTTGTAAAAGAACAAATCTCAATGGGACCTCTTAGGTAAATAAATCTTAACTACAGTGTAGTGGCTACATGTATTCTAAATAATTACAGTCATTTATGGTTGTGAGCCTAACGAACATATAAAAAATAAAAAATAAAAAATAGTTGTTTTGCAAGAAAATGAAACTCTGTTATTCTGTTTTGGTTTGTTTTAGTTTGTTTTTTCAAGGTTGCAGATTCTCTCTGGACAAAGGCCCCTCATGTGAAAAAAAAAAAAAATTACTAATGTCCAAATTAAAAACAAAGTAATGCAAACAAGATGAGATGAGACTGCGTAAGGTTTCTGGCGTCTCATTACACATCCTATGCAGACAAGGCCATGGTGATCACGCAGGAAACTGAAGAGCTGTGTCTTTATTGATTGTGCTCAGTCAAACACAGCTAGTCTCAAACTGTAACGAAGCCATTCTCCCCACACAGTTCTCTCCCCAAGGTTACTTGGAAAAAGTTTCTCCACAAGGTCACAAGTATCGACTTGCTTTCTCTGACATAATAATCACAGTTGGAGTTGTGTGTCGGGAACAATAACAGACCAAATGAAAGCACAAGTTGCCTTTTGTCCACATCTTTTAACCTATTAGAGGATAAACTGGATTTAACTTAAATCTTACAAAGGCTGCCTTAAGGTAAATGGTTGTTCAATCACAATCTGGGATTGCTTTAACTCTGTCAGTCTTTTGAAAGTGTGAGAACTGAAAAAAAGTCCAATTTCTCAAGGACCACATGCAAGTACATTGTGTGCTGGTTGCAGAAACCTGAGACTAAGGCTAAAAACTTGGCTGTCTGTGACTGTGGCTCTCTGTTTGTGGGTATGATTTCAAAAATTGTAAGTAACTGACTTTTTCACATCATTAAGTTTTTTTTTAACTTTAAATGAACAGCAAAAAGGTCCTTAAAACTGTTGAGGGGTGGAACCATTGACTAGCAATGAGGTGAAACAAGCAAGATTTGCAAGATCACAAAACATCAGGAGGACTTAAAATGACAGATCTGTGAGAACTTGGGAACCTTGCTGGCTAAACTTCCACAAGCTAAAGGAATGAAAATCGCCATTAATTTTTAAGGTTCTCAAACATTACCACATGAGAATGAAGAGAAACTGGATGAGCTCTAGAAGTAAGAAAACTTGGCTCTTTTTATAAGGATAAGGATGGTAGTTTATTAATTCATTTATTTTTTATATTCAGTATTTGTTTAATATTTAGTACTGGTTTAATAAGAAATTAGCTCTTATCCTCGAGGCCTCCCTTTTATCTGGATGACTTAACTTTGACACTTATTTCAGAAACGTTGATATGAAATGTTTGAAACTACTTGAAACCTGAGACAGGTTGGGCCAGTGCTAGCTGGTTAGCATGCTAACTTTGATGTCAGAACTGTGACTTCTATTCATTCTGTTGATTATGTTGGTTCATATTTTGATTAGCCTACTTCAGACATGGCATTATGTTAGACATTGCACCTTTAAGAATGCCACCTTCAGGAAAAGTTCTGTGATTTACGGTCTGTGGGAAGGTCACTGTAACATGTTGGTAAGGTGAAGAGTAGCTAATGCCTGCTGCTAGCTAGCTAGCCTGTGCTAAAACAAAATTATTCCATTATCACAAGACATAGACAAAGATACACTGGGTGTGAGAAACATTCCCAAGCCATTTAACCTCTCTATTTTTTTTGCTACTGTACAGCACATTGCCATTTTAAAACATCATAATTAATTGGAACAAAGATAATCAGTACAAGCCAGCTGAGAAATTAGGTCTTAACTCATGAAAGTAGGTCTGTAGTCAGCTTGTTTCTCAGGAACTCTTTTGGGTCACTAGCACTCTCTGTGTTTTCAAATCACTGTGGCTGTAATGCTACTTTTAGGCCTACCAGGATAACTAACAGTAACTTTTAACAGCTCTGGAATTTGTTAAAACTTACTTTAGCTGGCTTACATACTAGTAGCACTACAATACATCTTACTCAGGCTAATGGTGGTCTACCTAGCTAGGAGATTCAACTGACTCATGGTTAGAAAAAAGAACCTTAACTGATAGCTTTAACTTTGTAACTTGGAATGGATGTTAACGACAGTACTCATTTTGAGTAACCTGTCCCCAGCTAGAGCTGTCCCCAGAAATGTCCCAGATTTCAACTGTGGCTTAAAACAAACACATAGTGAAAGTGACACTGTAGCTGTGATTCTGGTTGTGTGTAGACTTTTGCAGTACCACTTTCGACCACAGTGTGGGTTACAATGGCAGAGTGGCGCTGTTTGTGTTTTTGCTCATTTACTCCTTGAACAGAAAAAGAGCAAATCAATGTTATTTATGGGGGCAGAAGAAGTAGAAAGTTAGAGCTGGAGGGGACTGAAGATCTGTTTGACTGATGGTAACATATACTGTCGTTGGTGTGGCTATAATAGTTTATTGTAAAGACTACCTTGTGATAGCTATTGCAACATTTTATAATGTGGCTCTGTTTTAGGACAGGTGGATTACTGATAGAAAGAAGAGTGAAGGAGACAGGAGGAAAAAGGGATGAAGTGAATATGAAAATTAACGGAGTAAACAAGTCAAGGAAGGAGAATGTGGAAATTTCCCCGGTTTTCATTTAAGAAATCTGGTCACCTTAGTTAACAAACCAACACATTAGCTCAAACTTAAAATACCCTTGCTCAGTTTCCATCATCACCTATTGTTAGCTTAGCCTAACACAAATTCCCATAACAATTTCTCTGATGTCTCTCATCAACAACATTAAAGCTTGGTTTCAAGTTCAGTGGCGATAGCTTCAAGCTAAATTATTTTTGTTGCCTTTTTTTAGAACACTTGTTTCACAAATAACATAAGCATAAATAATTAAATTAAACACATAATGTGCTTTAATAGTTTGTAAACAAACAGAAAATGCACAAAAACAGTCATATGTTGTTGTTTTGAAGCCTTTAAATCAGTCTCCAGTTAATTTGTGCAATTACAGACACCTTTTTCATTCATAACACATTGAGTTGTATTATATAAAAAACTCCTCTTTGACTATGAAAGACAACAGTCCTCAATGAAAAGGACAACAAAGCCTTTATGGCAGCAAATGAATCTCACAACATTTCAAAAGGGGTAAGTGGTTATAGTTATGCTGCATGAATAGGAGATATTGCACATAGATAAAAAGGCTCTTGGGATGACATCATTATTAATTAAGTGAAAAGAAGGAGCAGACGTTTAGATTAGTTGAGCGAGGTGAAAAGCACAGATATCTGTCTGAAGCGGTCTACTGGACAGTCACATCCCCCCAACTCATAACTATCAAATAGGCTACACTCCATAACCTGCAAGCACTCTTCAATAAAATAAAATAAAATCATATATATAAAGACAATTATTTTGGAAAAAAAGAACATCACTAATTGACATCATTTAATACAGAACTGGCATTTAAAAAAAAAGGGAAAATAGTACGTTAAAGTAAGTTAAATAAGTTAGTTGAACCAACTTTCCAAACTCCTACAAGGTCATTATCTGTTAATCATTATTATTGAAAACAAATAAGACAGTTGACTAAAGAGACACAACAAGATGAGACATTGCTTTCTTGTCACAGAAAAAAGAAAAAAAAGAAAAAAGACAGTTTAAACTATAAATAGCATCATATTCAAGTTTTTAAACAGTAGCGTACATCTCAAATATCTAATAATGGAAACAGCAAATTACTGATGTTTAGCTGTACAATAAGTTCAAGTTCTAATCACATGAATGTTGTCGTTGAGAGTTACCCACAATTTTCATAATTCTCAGCATTTTGAGGATGGACAGCAAGAGTCTACAGAAATTCAAAGATTCTCATCCTGAAGGCTACTTCTGACCCTCAAGCTGTCTGATGATAAACATTTATCATTATCAAGGCATCTGGACTCTTCAGTAGGTCTTTACTTGTCTGAAAGTGTGGACAGGATTGGACCTGTTGAAAATCTGCCTGAACCCGGTAAATTTCAAAACATGGGATTTTGCTTTTATCATTAGACTTGGGACTTAACTGAGACTTTCAAACAATGAACAAACTAAATTTCTTGTACAATCTTGTGTTGTAAAAAGATAACTCATCTTGTATCTGAAATGATGCTTCACTCTTGAACTACTGTAGGATGAAAAGAGAAGTGATATAATACATCTTGCTATTTTTTTCTCCTGATTAAAGGCCCATTTAAACCAAAAACAGATGTTGTGGCAAAAAATGTTCCCCACTAATTCCAATAATTTTAATAGGGTTAGTCTGATGCAGCTGCAGGGGTTCCCAAATAATAACAGAGCTGCCTTGCAGAGGAAAGTTGAATCAGAATTGTATTTTGAAAGATCGCAGCCTGACTCAGGTTGTGGTGGCCAATCAGCTGATTGACTGATCGAACCAGGCAGAGCTGAACAACACTGCCGTGACAAGTGATCGCTGCAACATCTAATGCTGTCCAAAAGACTCATGATTGGATCAGAGCTGAGAGAAAATCAGGTAGTAGACCCACTGACAATCAGACCCAAGACCCAAGCAATACAGAGGGACCAAACTCTACCAAACTCAATCCAATAAAATTCCAAGTCCAATTATAGTCCTGGTTCATGTTTTGCACACAAGTAAGTGAACCCTTTAAGACCTCTACTGTTCACTTAATTAATTAGATTGAACAGCTACAAATTAAAGCATTGTTAACACACTTATAAGCTCATTTAGGTAAAATGATTGGTGTAACAAATTTCCAATAAAAATAGGAGCGCACTTCATGTAAGTACTGATTGTTTCCTTTAAAAGTGTGAATTTAATTTTTTTGAGGTATATGTACTGTATCATCTATCACTGTACAGGTTTTTACTGCTGGTAAAATCATACTTAATAATGTTGCACAAAAAGCTAAGACGAGACGTGACAAAAGCATGATTGTTCAACCAAGAGCATATAGGATTCAATACAATAAGGCATTGCTTCAATGGGGACATCTGGACAAACAGTTCACAGTTTTAATAAATGCTTGACTGACTAGCAATTATGACGTCCTTGTAAGTACTGATTGTTTCCGTCAACACATCGACACAAAACGACAACTCCAGCTATGCGCTCCTCAGCTCCGACCTGATATGTAGAGATGGAAGCAGCTGGTCGCTCACTAACCGAGGAGGGTGGGCGGGAGAATGCCATCCCCCAGGATGACAAGGAAACATATGAAGCAAAACTGAGCTAACTCCTGCAGACCGAAGCTGCCAATCGACAGTGGTTTCATACACATCATCATTCTATGCTACAAGCACTGGTTAAAAAAGAAAAAAATACTCACCAAAAGCATATTATATCCACATATTTAACAGACATCTGTGGAAATAACATGAATCTGGGGCATTTGCCTTATCTAAAATTAAAAACTATTCATTGGGAATCCGTGATGGATCCAGGTGGGAGAAACAAAACAAACATAATGCCAAAGGGCCAGCTTTTCTTGTTTTAATGCTGCTAATATAGCCTATTTACAATCATCTATTGTATGCAACAGAAATAGCCTCTGTTTTTACTAACAAGCTGATATGTTCTGGCCATATACCAAAGAAGAAGAGTAAAATAAACCAAACAAAACAAGGGAATTCGATAATTGTGCTTTTTAACCCACAAATCCACTTCATCATTGAAATGGGACAATTTTAAGAGGCACCACTTGAAGTGCTTACATCAGTCAATGAGAATCTCTAAAGCTATAACAAGGACTGAAAATACAAATAGTAAATATAGTGTATTTATATATTTATAAAGTTGATACAATTGCCTTTCAGTCCCATGTCTGGTTTAAAAAATATTTTCTTGACGCCGTCAAACATCTGACTTGAAGGATCCCTCTTTGTGTCAATGCGCAAAGCCCTTATGATGCTCTAAGAGAGAAATGTCTTTGCCGGGATTGATTCTAGTTACCCAAATCTGGATGACACGGGAAGCTTGTGCTAAAAAGCTGGAAGAGTTCTAATGTTAGAGGTGGTTTGAGGAGGAGACTTGCTAATTTCTGCTGACGTCCACGTTGAGTCTCAGGAATCCTTTGCTCAGCACTCTGCGGTTAAACAGTTACCTCGTTCTTACTGGCAGTGCGGTATGTGTGGTGGTGGCCAGGAATGTACTGTAGGTGGTCCACCGTGTGTGTTCGTCGGGAAGCAAACGCCTGCCTCTTAGATGTGGTCACTTGGTGGTTTACCGTCAGCGTGTTGTAGGAGTCGTTAGAGGCACTGGGCTGAGAGTGCATCTTGGTCATCTTATGGCGGTCCATGACGGGCGTGATGGGCATCAGCATGTCGGCGTGAGACATCGCCCGTGCCATCGCCTTTTCCCGAAACTTGTCACGCCTCATGGCTGGCGACAGCAGCAAGGGATCCTGGGAATGGAGGCGGTCTGCTGACAGCAGCTGCTCCTCTGAGAGGTGGCGGCTGCTGCTGTATGTGGCAGCTGTCATGGCGCCATACGAGGACAAGCCGTATTCCCCACGACGCGGTGTCCGGGGAGGAGACAGGACGTGGTCTTGGGACATGGCCCTCTGGACTCGGCGGGGACGCTGCCGCTGCTGCTGGGGATCTGCGCTCAGTTTCACCATGTGAGTTGGTCCCTGGCCGCCGAAGTCTGGATATTGATGCTTCCTGGTGTAGTACTCATCGATGTCCTTATCACCTGACGAGCAAGGAGACAAAAGATAATGAGTACAGGATGGGCAACAATAAGCCATGAGCTTCAGCCTATTCCTTCTACGATTATTGACTAAGATGAATTTTGTGTGAAATGCTCTTTATTTTGTAAGATGTATATAAATGAAATAAATTATTCATTCATTCAGTCATTCATCAAGCGGAGGCAGCAGCATGACTACAGGCTTTAAATAAATACACCCCTGGATACAATAAGGAGTTTAATGTTAAAATCAGTTATTCTGAATTTGAGATTTGGAATAATTAGTTGGTGATTCCCATAGAAGGCACTTCAAGAACACCTGCAGCTCAGGTGTATTTAAATATGCCACAGGAACTTACTGTATTCTACAGTATACAGCTGAGAATTTCATGTTACCGTCAGGGAGCAACACTGTATATCTTTAAACTGACAGTAATGATACAGTTCCAGGGGCCTATTTAACCAAATTTGTAAGATGAAAGTATCCATTGGCATCATAAAATAATTTCAGCATCTGTTCATTTGGGAACATTTCACCAATTGAAACAAAAATCATTTTTGCAATCCATGCAGGAGCTCAAATTTATATGTAATAAACAAACTCTGGATGTGCTGTTTAAAATATGATTCAGGAAATGGCCGGTGCATGAGTGGTTTTTCATCGACAGTTGTTCAACATAAAAAAACAAAACAAAAGGAAACAAAAAAATATTGCCTAATTTCAGGGGAGATTCAAATGAGCAGATGAAAAGAGAAATGCTATAATTAGGACACAATCACGAATAAACAAATACAAACGGTCAAGAAAATAACCTAAATTTATTACTATTATTATTTATATCAACGAGTAATTATTTTTTAAGGTGCTCCTTTTTATTTTTGTTCTTTGCATCGATACAAAATAGTGCAAAGGAGCAGTGGGTGAGACAGCTGACCCCAGATTCCACCACCTGGGTGAAGATCTTAAAACCCCCAATGTTGAACCCAAAGTTACAGATTTTGCAAACAAAAGTTATTCTTATCACCAAGTTTTTGTTGGTTTCAACTTGCATTAAATTTGGAATAACTTAAACTTGTAAGTGGGTTTTTCCTAAACTGACTGTCTGGACATGTCTTGTCCTTAAATTAAGGTTAATTAAGTCAAAGATTTCCTATAAACATCCTGTCTGAAAAACAGTTGTTGAAAAGCACCGATAAGCAAGATGTTGACACGTCAGTCTCCATCACATCTGTCCTCCATCTGCTCACTGCAGTTGAACGGATAAGGAGATAATAAAACAGCAGTTGGAGAGTCCTACTCAAATTTTCTTCTTCATGAAAACAGGAAAACACCATGTCCTCGTTAACATAGTTGTTCTTCAGTGTGCAGAGGACTCATCGGCCTCAGCAGCTCATGAGCTGGTTGTGGCTGAATGAGCACCCAGTTATTCAGTTCCTCTGCCAGAAAACAGGTTCTGGCTGCAGCCACGCTCCTAATGGTGAAGCCATTTACAGCTGTGTTAACCACAGGCAGCGATCAGCCCACAGCAGACTTTTATCTACCTGTTTTTGGCAGCGCTGGCACACGAGGAGATGCTCCCACTGAAGCCCTCTGATTAACTGTTGTGGCTGAGGGGTCGTTACCTCTGCGGTAGTTAATGATAGCAGAACACAGAGGTTGAACAGCTGTTTTAGGATGATTCCACCCTTCAGCAACTTGTGGAGAAGAGGGATGATGGACATTTTTTGTGTGAATGCTCGACTCTCTGGGAGAGATGTCATGCCTGGACACAGAAGGTCACCTTATTGAGTGTCCATGAGGGGTTTCATGTCCACTGCTTTGTGCATTCCTAATGAAGGAGGCCCATCTCTGGCCTGTGGCGATGTGCTCCAGCATTTTTCCCTGAAGGGTTCGTTTAGATGTGACATTATGGCAGAAAATGTCAACCAAACTCAACCAGAGGCTACAAGTATACAGACGATCGACAAGCCGTGGCCCATAGCTCCATTAATAGGTCAAACTGGAGCATCTCTGTGAGAGATCAGTAGTGATTATAGACTCAAATGTTAATGTGGCCGGAATGTTTTATCTCCTGTTACAATAAGCAAAGGCACATCCAGTTATCTTTTAAATATCAGGCAAGTTTCAGATAATAGCCAAAGGTGTGGCCATCACAAACTTTCAAGAATGAGTAAAAAACAATGGAAAGACTGTGCTGAACACTGTGCTTCTCCTCATTGAAACACTGTTTTCATTCACTCTTTTATATTGCTGAGCTTTAGTTTTAATGATGGCAACCTGAAGGCTTTTGGAGAAATATTCAACAAAACAACAGTGTGCAGACCCACCAAGAGATGCTTCCAGTTTGCAGAACAAAAGCAGCACATTTGTGCTTTTTTGTGCACCTGTTTTGGTACATATGGCTCAAAGAGGTCATGACATCTTTGGGAGCTTGTTAATTGAAGTGTGTGTGCAACCTCTCAAGTGCTTTTAAAATAAAAGCTTACAAGGACCGGGAGTCCTCGCAAGTACTTGTCCACACGCACACAAGTATTTTTTTTTAAAAAAAACATGTTTTTTCCCTCATTTGTTCTTTCGAAAAAATATCAGCCAGAAAAACACTGTTTCAAATAAGTCTACGCTCAAATGCAAACGCATAAACACGATTGAAAAGAGCATGCTAGAACAACAAGTGGTGATATAACTCCAACCGTAAGTCGTGTTGGCAGATCAGAAGCTTGAAAAAAAGTTTCTACCTGACCAGTTCTTGTTTGAAACCAGCTGAGTTGGTGGTGGCAGTGCTGGATAACAATAAACAGGTAACTGTATATTTATTTGTTAACATGTAAAAAGTCTTAAGCAAGATTAGCACCATCTCTCTAAAGAAAAGGGAAAAATGGTGCACGATCTGTCGTCACAGGCCAAAAACTCAATTTTCCCATCTGCGACAACAGTGCAAACAGAGTTTCTGACTATCCTCTAAAAAAGCTCTCAAAACTTTTAAGTGATAATAAAACTGCATATGTGCAAAAGGCCAAAGAATAACAGAAATCTATGCATGTAAAAAAACAGTGTGCGTGTGGACAGGATGATGAGCGTGACATGACGGTTGTTACATGAATAGAAATAGAGCTGTAACAGTGTTTTACAATATTTTTATTTTATTTTGAAACATGTAAACATATTGAGGCAGTGTTGCTTTGCATTAGCTGTAATCTGCAGTCAAAGCAGGAGTGGATCAGAAAATCAGCCCCCCTCACTTTTTAAAAAAACTAACTGAACTAAAATACAGTGATTTATGGCCTGCTTATGAAATCAGGTTAGAGTGGGACTCTCTCTGCCATTTGGGTAAATAAAGCCTCTATTGAAAAGAACATTACAGTGAACTCATAAATGAAGAGTTTCTCCAAACTCCAAATGGCCGACCACAAATGCACTTCCACTTCCTCTCGAGCTGCCTGCACCGCCGTGATTTAAGATCTGCTTTTTATGAGTGTACACTTGTTACACTGTTTACACTTTAAGTGGCTCGAATGATTTAACGGGGCCGCTGCATATTGCTTGATCTCATCTCTGCGGCGCTGATAAAAAGCAGCACTTTACAATTAACATGATTGCGAGAGGCTAAAGGGTCCCAAACGTGGAGCGCAGCTACAAACACAGGAAATTGCTAACAACGGCTAATTAAACCCCAGCTCCCACTCTGCTAGATTAGATTCAATATAGGCTGTATATTTATGTGTCAGCTATTGATCGCAGAAGCCTGTAATCATATAATGCACTAAAACCCGTAAAATTGGTGGAACATCAATTATAAAGTAATCTTTAGAGAGACTTGGAGCAGCTGTGGTGAGATTAAAGTGGTAAATGCAGCAATAACATTAACTCTTTTTTTCTTTTTGATGAAGATTACACCTGACTTGATTGCTCTGAATGTGTTTAGATTTCTTTTAGTGTGTTTAAAGTGAAGGACAGCAGAGCCAAATGGAATTTTTCTTCTCCTTTCTGCAGCCTCTTTCAGGAGCCTGACAGTTTCCTCCATCTCTGCCTCCTTTACATCACTGAAGGACAGCGGGATGAAGAGGAGGCACACACACGATCGTTTACGACTGCAAATAAGCCGTGCTAATTTAATTTATCATAGTCATCATCATCCCTCCAGATGGTTTAATTAAAATTGCGCCTAATTATATTACTTTTCGGCTTGTTTCCAAAGACCTCACTCATGTTTGAACCTGCAAATTCATTTTCTTTTTTGTATCTCGAGTGGAAAGGTTGTCTTCAAGGGAC
The DNA here is from genome assembly GCA_029783665.1 of Naso thynnoides. Classification (NCBI taxonomy): domain Eukaryota; kingdom Metazoa; phylum Chordata; class Actinopteri; order Acanthuriformes; family Acanthuridae; genus Naso; species Naso thynnoides. The sequence goes on from JAQLOL010000009.1 coordinate 2,321,065, forward strand.
AACTTTGCTCGCTCATTTGACAATTTCCGCAGGGCTGCTGTCTCAAATTCGAAAAGCCTCTCTGTAGTTCTGCGTTATTCATCTCTGTGATTTTCTGTGTGTGTACAAGGCTCCGGCAAGATAAGAGCAAAGCCCTGAGTTGATAAGGGAGAGAAGAAGCAAAACGTATAAAAGAAGAATGTTGAGTGCGCTGAAAGGAGATCGCACTGATGCATGTTTTTCCATCAAACAACCAATGGCACATTTAAATGGCTTTTTGTCACTGTGTAACTTTTCTTAGTGAATGATGCATTCACAAGTTTTCAGTACAAAAAAAATCCCTTGTACTGAGTTATTTCTGTTGAATGATGCCCTGAAGAGAAAGGACAGCAAAACACTCTATATATGGACGGATAAATCAGTGCAAATATGAAGAGTTCCCTGAGCTTGAAGAATATATTTTCAGGAAAGATTTACTGTCAACAAATCTGTTAAATGTGATAACTCACAAAATAATACCCTAAAACATGCAGCTTTATCTGACTGACAAAAAGGCAACATGGCAGCAAACTGTGCATGTCTGTTTGCTTGAGTGTGTTAAATAGGAGCTCAAGTCTGAAGGTTGTGAGAGAAAACCGGACGGCTCCATTGGTATTACAGTTATAAAGGAATTTTCTTCTCGCTCACACGAGACGAGTCCAGCTGCAACCAGAGCATCGCTCTCCGATGGTCTCAGTGCAGGAGTGCATTTTGAGCTCATCTGAGAGCGTCTCATCTCGAAAACTGACGCATGAAAAATGGATGGTCTCAAGTTGAGTGTGTGAAGTGGAAGTACAATGGTTAACAAAAAATTGAAGACTTTAAAACATTTTTTTGTTCCTGTTACTGTGTGAACCACATGTGGGAAATCCTCTAGAGCTCAGTTTGAAACAGAAGAGATGTAAATACACTGTTTTAATATCAAAACACAACAGTTAAACAAAGAAACATTTTTTAATTTCAAATATAAATGTTTTCTCCATTATCCTGCAAACCAGGATACAACAGAACATCACTACTATTCTCCAAGCTGACTAAAGCTACGGCCTAAATCTTCAAACAACAGACACTTCATACAAATATCTTTGTCAAAGGTTTTGGAAAGTTAGAAAATGGCCCCAAAAAGCAAAACACAATGCAGGCAGGTAGAAGAAATTTTAAAAAGAGCTTTAAAATTGTAGAGCTTATACGAGCAAATTAAGGGAGGGAAGACCAGTGAGCAGCAGGTGAAACTTAGCAACACAAAGACAGGAACTTACAAAATAAAACAGGAACTGACTGTCTAAACTAAACTTCAACCCTAAGCTACCACACTCTTAACAGGATGAAAAATTAAATGTCTGTTCTCCAACTGCAACTGAATTAACAGGATAGACAGTGTGGAATTTGTATGTCCTTTAATGTCCAGGAGGGTTTCCTCCTGGTACTCTGGTGTCCCTTATCATCAAAACATGTACGTAAGATCTATCTCCAGTCAGCACCACTGACCCGAGGTATTGGCTAACATCTGGAGTTGGTCCCCAGATGCTGTGGAGGCCCACTGCTCCTCAGGGATTAACCCATCCCATGCAGAGACCAAATTTCACTGTGCGCTGTATATGTGACCAATAAAGTACCTTTGATAATTTTGTGACAACACTGTTATCACATCTGGTTAGGCTTGAGCAAAAAAATAAAAATGAAATAAAAGGCATGGTTGAGGTCAGTAAAAGATCATGTTTTGTCTAAAACTACCTGGTTTTGTCAGCACAAAATGTCTCGTTTTGTGTATGAAACAGCACAGAAATAAAATATTACAGGTAAGAGGAGTTTGGCACTAGACTGTTGAAGAACACAGAGACAAAACTGTTCTAAGTCCTAGCCTATCTGATTGGGAAATACTCCTACTTGTAACTTATGGTGACATACATACATGTTACCATGGTAACCAGATCTTGACCTTGCATGATACATATGCTTATACTGATCTTTTTGGTGATGCTTCATAATCATTTTACTTTGGGAATATATAAAAAATCATAATAAAATTACAAATAAGCTCGTTTTTGTTTGTTTTCGGATGGTCTTGTCTGGGTGGTTTGTTTTATTCCATAATTTTTCAAAGCATCTTAAATGAGCCAAACCAGAAGAGTGAATGTGCTTGGACCAAACTAACAGTTTTCGTATTAAAACATCTCTCATCTTTACATTTATTTTGAAAGTTGGATCACAAACTCTCTGAATGTGTAAATACGATTGATTACAAAAACAAAACATCTCTTCATCTTATAGACCGTTCCTGGAAATGTCCTATTTGTCTACACAGGAAACTTTTCTCCTGCATACCCATGTAGCCTCAGGGTCCCCAGAGTCTGTTTGAATTTGGCAAACACTACATTTTTGATATTGAAAATCTTGATTCAGAATAATTGTCATTACTTAAACTGGAAACACTGCCTTTTCATCAAGCATTTTAACACATTTAATGAAGAATGTAAATTTTTTAAATACTCCAGCTTTCTTTCATGCCTCTTATGCCTCACAATCCAGTGTGTTATGGCTCAGCTTCTTCAGGAACAGGCCATGTAATCTCAAGAGTCTCAGGAAGGGAACATGTAATCTCTAGACTCTCTCGGTTTAATAAAAGGTAAATCAATAAAAGGAAAAAAAAGTAAAATCATGGGTAAACACAGAAACATGCAGCTAATCGACAGGACGCTTGGCATGCAGTTGCTGTGAAGATGAAACGTCAGCATCCTCGTCATCATCCAGCTGAAAATGCCACAGCAAAGATAATGAACTGCAACATTGCTGGGATATTAAAGCGCCACCTTGTTGGCCTATAGCAGCCATTTAGCTGGAAGAAACGGCTCTTAATATGTCATTAAGAGACATTAGCAACATGACATGGGCTGCAGATGGAGCCAAATTACACGCCAATTAGATGTCAGTCGATGGGCCGATAGATGAGTCGATGGGAATGAGTACAGAGGCTCGCCATGCATTTTAAGAAGTTTATTTCCCTAAAAAGGTGGAAAAGTGAGAGGATGATCTGCAGGATGAGCCATCACACATCTGGAGTTGCTCATCATGATGCATGTCTCTGTAATAGACATTCAGACATGGTGAATGTGGAGACCCTTTAATGCACGGGGCACGAGGGTGACGTCATTCCGTGTCTTTTTTTAGTGCATCGGGCAGAACACGGCGATGAAGGACGAATGAAGGACCACCTACTTAATCTGTGGAGGGAGGAGGAGTATTTACTTAAGTCAGACTTGAGGGCCAGCTCATAGGAGGGCGGCAGATGGCTGAGGTTCTGGAAGGATCTGGAGAGCGACAGGTCGTAGGGCTCCGTGGCCGAGGTCAGGATGTTGTTCATTCGCTGGGGTCTCTCTACAGGGGACAGGAGAGGAAGCGGTGCGCTGCCGTCAGTGCACAGTCAGTCAAAAAGAAGGGTTGCACACTGGGAGTTTTTACTGGGGGCAGATAGAAAAGGTGTGATGCAGTGAGCAGTGTGGACTGAGAAAAACTACAGGTGACACCCTTTGTTTCGGTGCTAGAGGTTTTTGGCTTTTGAGCTACTAAAATGTCGTGGAGATGTATGTTGAGTGAAACTGACCCGTTTACTCTAAAATTAGGACGCAAAAGTCACAGCTGCAGGTAGGGAGCAACTTTCCATCATCTTCATTAAGTCTTAAAGCTGCAAAAGTGAATTCTTACTTTGGGTTGCCTGCAAAAGCTCTTGCAAGTTATAGTTGTAGGAGATAGTAGCTTGGTTTCCACTCTAAAAGGAGCCCACATGTTAAGAAAACTGTCAAAGAAAAATATTAATTAATTTGTGTATCCATGCACACAACATCTTTTTGAGGGTATTAGGATGCTCAACATGATAAGCAATGATGCTGCTAATTTTCCATTTGGGAGCCATTAAACAATTGCAGAAGAAGAGCACACCGATTTGACATTGAACAATAAGGGCCAGATCTACTAAGATCCCAATTTGCGTGTACTAATTTGCGTGCGCAATCTATAATTTTGCGTGTGGGGTGGA
>JAQLOL010000009.1:2325215-2338622 GCA_029783665.1 Naso thynnoides
TTTAAAGTTGTTTGTTTCAATTATGTGAAACTTTTTATGCCGTTGTCTTGGGACTCCCTTGCAAAAGGTATTCCGAATCTCACCGGAAATATTCCTGTTAAACTAAAGGTTAATTAAAATAAAATAAAATAATCACATAATTATTTTCTTTAACAGCAATAATAGCTTGTATAAATTTTTGATGACTGTTCAGTTCAGGTCTAGAGTTGTGCTTCAATAAAACTTACTTTATTTAACTTTAACTTTGCTAATGCAAAGTTACTTACAATAAATACTTTCAAAATATTTTATACATTGCAAGACAGTCGTCTTCAATACATCATGATATTCGTTACTGAAGAGAAAATATTTGTAGAAGCAAAAAAAGTAGGACTCAAGTATTTTTTTTTAGCTGCATTGTAGTTTTACTTTCACACATTGTCACAGCTGAAATGAGACAATAAATGAAAAGTGCATAAAGTCTGAGCTCAGTGCCTCTTGAAACACACACACTGACAGCAACTTGTCCATGTCCAAGTCTCTTATTGTTCTGATGGAAGCTAGCAAAAGGAAAAGTAGAATATATGTCATAAAGTGGACTTTAAGCCAAATGGCGGGGGATCCTCTCAGAACACCTGCATGTTTTAATTAAAATATTGATAGTAGAGTATTGATTGGGTATCACAGGAGAAAGTGATACGATACATTGCTGTATTGTATTTAATCCCACCGCTAATGTTGATGAGTTGTAGCATCAATAAAATGTTCAATCACTGCCTCTGCATATTCACTGTTGCAAAATGCATCTGCTAAGTGTGTTTGACCAGCTGACACTCGGTTCATTGTGAAAAATCTTTAACAGTTGTGTATCTGCTCTCAGTGATACATGTGGCACCATTAAGCTCCCTGCAGCTCCTGCGGCTTCAGTATTTGGGACGCCCTGTCATGGGTCAGGAGGCGCAGCAGGTGGGGAGGGCTGTGATACGGGTAGGAACTCTGGTGCTAGATTTTAAAAATAGGACGGGGCGACTACTGCAGCAAGGAGGACAGAGACACACAACACCGAGGAACATATGGTGTAGAGGAGAGACATTCGCTGAGCTGGAAAAAAGAGAGTGTTGGCGTGTTTGTGTGTGTGTGGGGAAGATAGAGCCGGTTAGGTGGAGAGAAACAGGAAAAACAATGTGTGAAGAAAAGATTCTTAGACTGGACTTAAGGTCATGGATTGTAATGCAGCAGCGTGAAGTTTTGTGACTGCAAAAAATACGCAAGCACTTAAAAAGAGAAAGGAAAAGGAGAATAAAAAAACTACCCCCAGTGTGCAAAGAGAGAGAGTTGTGGAAGAAAAGGTGAAGAAAAAATACACATAAACACCTTGTGCATGTGTATTACTTACCATATCGCATTTGTCTGTGGGCTAACAAATCCAAGTGAGAAAGAAAGTATCAATAACAATCAATGTGCACAGTTTCAACTAAACCTTCCATACGAGAGGTTTCTCTCGTTATGTTGCAAGAATGTTGTAGAGTTTTAATACAAAGTCCAAACTAGAAATTCTTAAATATTGCAGAGCAGCTATGACCTTCATCAGACACTAAATAGGCTTCAAAAGCGCCGTTCGAGGAGCTTTTTTTTTTTTCTTTTTTTTGCTGCTGAAAAGAAGTGTTTTTTAAAAAAGGCAGCAAGAATCTGTACAAGCTTGAAAAGTTTGTCTAATGACTCAATGATGATCTCTTAGCTTTAACCCAGAAAAACTGTCACAATCATCGACCTCGGCAGCTGTTACAATATCACAGAGGGATTTTTGTTTAAAGCTTTCCTTCTTTAATGACACAGTGTTTAATTTCTTTGCCATTTAGAGGCAGAAGCATTCATAATTCCACACTGAAATCTGCTCTCCTTTCACAGAAAATCACATTGAGAAAAATAGATGGGATGCAATAACAGTTATTAGGTTTTCAATAACTTTGGCAAACTGCACAGATGATCTTTTGATTATCATACACTTTAGGCTTTTCATTTTCTCAGAGGACTTCTTTATTGGTTCCTCAGATTTTAATTTCCCCGTGAAAGATATACTTTTGTCCTTGAAATTGGAAATAGTCCATCATAAGAATTGTTTGGCTTACTTTTTTTTAGGGATGGAAATAAAGCAGATCTTTCTGGAAAGTCAAGTCAGGTCAGTTTTCTTGTTTAAAGTCAGAGTAACCTTTAAAGAACTTTACTTCAGCACTGAACAGATACAGCATGCTGAAATTTTGTTATGTTTCTGACAATCATTCCAAATGTGCATGTTCATGACAGGTTTAGACAGCGATTTTTTGGATTAGATGTAATGTGACATCTCAAGTTTAGGACTAAGCTACATACATGTGTTTTCTTACCCAGTTTAGGTGTGAGCGCAGTCAGATCCAGGTGACTGTGCTGGTAGTCGAGGTGGTGGTTTCCTATTGTAAGAAAAACACAAAATTACTTTCAATATAATTAGTTTAAGACCAGTCAGCATCATAATGATGGCAGCTGCAGCACCATGTTCTCATCCCTACCTGACGAAAAGCTTTCACGCCCTTTGGCATCTCAGACAGACACATAAGGTTCCGTTCTGTGTTGGTGTTTGACACGCATGCATCATGATGAGCAGCTACAAAGTCTTTCTAAACATGTGATTAATGTTGTGAAAGGGTCACAGTTTGCCTTACCTGACATTAGCTAACTACTGTTGGTGTGATGCATCTGTAATGTCATGCTAGTGACTGTAAGACACTGAGGGCTCAACACTGTAAAGACAAGTTGTAAAGGAAAGTATGAGGGGAGACTCAGAGAGAGGCCGGTTGAGGATAAGTGCCCCAGCACAACAATACGCACCCAAAAGGATTTTTGGTGTATGCCAAGTAAAATACACCCCTCACAAAGTAACACTTCCATCCTTGGCGTCCTCCTAAACACTGAAATCAGATTTTCGTCCCAATTTCTTGTACACAAGTTGGAGAAGTTGTTATGAGCATCCAATAATGCATTAAAAAAAGAACTTCCTGCTTCTATATGAGATGCAAAGGGGATGTTACAAAGTGTGATCCACTGAAAATGAGACTGGGCTTGAATGGTTTAGTTGTGAAGACCAGCAAGAGGAGCAACTTCTATACGTGTTAGTGTCAATGCTGCTGTAGCCTCCGTTACATTCAAACTGGAGAGCAAAGAACAACACAAAAGATGTTTTTCGCTCTTCTCTTGCTTTTTCATATGGTTGCTCTATCTGATTGGTTAAAGTTTACTGCAAGTTGACAATTAAATCTATAAGTTTGTGTACATTGAATGTACACTGAAATTTCATATGTTGCTCGTAACAGTGGATATGACTGTCTTTCATGGCGGCACCACGTTTGAATGACTGAACGATGCAGTACATTCCGAAAGTTTTCCAATCAGTTTCCAAGGATGACTTCCCAGATGTTTCTGTGACACAAACCATCCAGTGCGTCAGGTTTATACCACCTATCTTTAGGATTCCTGCTGCAGTTCTAATCCCCCAACAGTCTCCTTGTGTAATTCATTATTCAAACACCTTGGACTGAACATTTGTGGGTTCTGTAATGTGCTATATAAATAACCCTGTCTTGCCTTGATAATCCTCACACCTTGTGGATTATCTAGATACTGTGTCACCATGTGCACAGCTGTAAAATGTTTTGGATTTGATAACCTGACCTCTTTTAGTCCCTCGACGGGAACAAGAAAAACTCAACAGTGCATCAGTTTCCATCCAGTCCAGTCAGTGTTTGCTGTTTACATGGATAAAAGAGCTTTAATTTGTTTTTTGTGTCTCGAGTGAGCAGTAAACTGTCACGCCTCAGCTATGGGCCTGTGAATGTTTCTTCTGTTTGACAGAATCCGCAGCTTTACCACTGCTTTACCAAAATGATTGATTATAGCCTCTTTAAACAGGAACATGGAAGCAGCTACACCTCGTGGTGATCCATCTCTGCTGCAATGGGAGCCGTTTGATGCTGCGCCGATATCGTTATGTGTCGTTTGAGTGGTTAAAGAACAAAGCAGCACCATTTCAAAACCTCCATCACGCAGCAGAAATGGGACTTTCAAATCATTTCAGAGAGGAAATATTGCCTTTATTCAATTACGTCTGGTGTTTTTGTGAAACAGAGCACACAAAACACGCATATGTGATAGTTGTACCTTATTTGCATTTAAATGTGTTCATCTATCATCCTATAAGAGCGCTAAAGACAATAAAAACACAGCTCTGATAGCTGAGAACTACATAATATGAGCTCTTCAGTGAGCTTTGAACTGACGACAGGGGGGTTGTGTTCTGCTTTTGTTAAAGATCAGTGTCTGCATTGCAATCATGAGGCTCTCCCAGTGGGTTCATGTGACATTTCTGACAAATGTTATTTGACTTTTGTTAAGATCTAAGCCAGTAAAGAGACGAAGCTCACAGATTTAAACGCAGTGTGGGAATTTCTCTGTTATCTGGGTGAAGCGGATATTCAGCTGAGGAAACAGAGGAATGTAAAGACTCATGTTAAATGTTTTTCACTCGCTGCACCGTAATTACAAAGCAAGCCATGTTGTGGTTGGTTCTCCCTGCAGCTGTACTTTGCTTTCCAATCACACAGGTTTGATCAAGGGACCAATTATAGCAGCTACAGAAAGCTCAGCTAAATTACCCTGCCATGATCTTGAAAAGAGAGCAGTTTTGTACCAAATAAATAACAGCCCTTTACTATCTGTGTAACTGCAGAAAAACAATGTTTCTTCCCCATAGCAGAGGAACCGACTGCCTCATAAATTTCACACGGTAAAATGCAGCAAGAACATTTAACCGATGCTCTTGAGTTTATCAGCCGGTAAGGACGGTTTCCACAAAGGTAATATCCGATTCAGGTTCATGTCTGTGCAATCCCATTATCCCCTTTATGTGAGATATCTGACTGTAACTGCTGATGTTGTGCAGCGACTCTGACACTTAGCTGAGCACACGTTGTAAAAAAGAAAAAAAAAGAGATAAATAGTGTGTTTATGAGGAGGGCTAATTTCACAGAGGAGTCTGGGCCCTGCACTCGATGCAGAGCGAAGCATGAATTACTCGTGGCAAAGTGAGCAATCACACCGCACACAGCAGAGCACATTCACACCAAACACAGTTATTTCTGAGGCTCGAGTGTTTGCTTCAGTTCAGTTTGCACAACAATGTCACCAAAAAACAGCAGCAAGATGCCTGAAAATGTGGGTCCGTGCAGCAATGTTGAGAGAAATGACCAACAACATGCTGTGGAGTGAAAGAAGATACATGTTTGGACTTTGTTTTAGTCTGATGCTAAAATTTATATCTTTGTTTGTTCTTATAACAACTGAGACTGTTGTGTTTAAAAATGAAATATTTATGTTGTGCAAATGAAGCACATGTGGTAATATCATGTAAATAGTACAGCACCTAATAAAAATCTTTCTATATGTTCTCAGTTTGTCAAAGTATGTGGGGAAAATGCAACTAAAAGCTGGTCGTCACTTGCCATAAAATTTTAGATTTCGTTAAAAATCCCTTTCAAACATTTAAAAAGATAGATATACAACATCTCTAACTGGAACATCATATCAAGTCCATTTTCACTGTGTTTGCACCAACTGTGTAAAGTTGTGTAAGTTACAATTTGGACCACCATTGACATGCAAATGATTCATGATGTCACAAATGTTCCTTGAAGGCCCGCCTCCTAAAATCCGATTTTTAGTGAGCAAAGAAAAACCAAGGCAATGTGCTTGAATCCTAGTTAAAAACTAATTAAACGCTTTTTAGCAGATAAATATGAAAAGTGAAGCTCAAACATCCGACTGCAGGAACAAGAAGATAAATGTTTTTGTGCAGAGGAGGAGCAGTGTTACCAGATGGAATACACAGCAATATCATGCTGTGGCTTTAAAATTATGGTATTTTACTAAAAATCATCGTACATATGAAAAAAACTGAGAAAACTACACTAAATTGGCTAATAGCTATGACCTGCACACCATATTAATGCAACAACACATAGGCTCTGTCCATTGAACAAGATGGCAACTATGTGCCTCACCCAACAGAGTCAGTTGCAGCCGTTATGCAATCACTCCTTCTGTTGTTACCCTTAAATACAAAAGCACCACATCTACACACAGCATCAGTCAGTACGTTTACATGATGTTAGAGAAGCTTGATTTATTGTGTCAGTCCGGCTAAAACTGGACTTTTAAGATACATGTAAATATGTTAGTCCCACTGAAATCATACTTAATCAAATTTCTCAAAATCGAGCTAACACACCCAGACAATGCGACTGGAAGTTGAATTATTCCTGCATGTATACACCTCAACTTGACCCGGACTGGCCCAAGCAATCTGCACATGATCCTGCTTGTGGTCTTTGACCTGCAACTCAGCAGGAACAGCTATATTTGTAGAAAGCTGAAGTTGAAGAGAGCCAGTGCGAAAAACAAAAATCCCATAAGCACAAAGCGAGGCGTGCATTGAATTTGTACCAACAGTAAAGTGTATATATGAACTGTCCAGTGCTGTAAAGTTGTCCATTCTTTCACCGTCCTACGTGGATTTCGCTAGCTGTTTGCTAACTTGTTTGTAGCTTCCTTGACTAACTGGAAGAATGTCCAACAGCGACCAGCTGAATGTGACATATTGTCGCCTACCACAGCGGAGTCGGACAATAAATCAATTCTCAACACACATGTACCGGGACAAGGACAGTAATCAAATTAAATGGTCTAATCGAGCTTTAACCGTCACTCAACTTACCTGTGCATGTATTGAGTGTCTTGCCACAGGGAACTATGAAAAATATTATACATTAGGCCTTTTGTTGGCATTGCTGATCGTGATATGATCGTCGTATATCTGGCATCACTGAGGAGGATGTACAATTGCTTATTTTGTTTGCTTTTGTGCAGTCATGGTTTCAGACTCTCAATACTTTGTGTGTTTTGTTTCATTTTTGGCAAATTAAATATATTTGAATTAAAAAATGATAAAAACATAGGAAGTCAGGAAGCCATGGAAGTCAGATATACCAGAATTTGGATTATGGTGAAAGAAGTTGTCCAAGCCAAACTGAAAACAAGCAGGTGACAACTCAGTCCATGAAACTGAGTCCGACACTGCTGCAATAAAGTCGAGTCTGTTGCAACAGCTGTAGAGGGATGGAGTCTATGACATGCGGAGAGCAAACTGTTTGAATAAAATTTAAAACTGTAGTGTGCGTCACCCAGTGCAACACCATGGCTCACTGACAGAAGCTCTATGACACAGGGAGGGAAATATATCAGACTGTAATTCTTCTCAGTCAGTACATTCACTGTTGAACAAAAATCCAAAATATCACTGGGCTCACATCTTTAAAGTACAATTTTAAAGGAACAATAACCAAACCATTTAGATCGATCTGTCGCCATAGAACAAGTTTTTAATAAAGGTTGAAAAGTGTAAAGCACAATGTGAAAGTGCTACACTGAGTGTTGAAGTCCTGATGTTAAAGATTTTGAGAAAATGGAACAAACATTAGGTGGGTTCTTCCACTTCCTTCTTCTTCTGTGTATCGGTTTTATTGTTCACACTGACATCCAGCTGACACGGAGCGCAGCACTATTTGAGGTATATGGACGAGATCACACCTGCTAAGTGTTAATACATTATGCAACAGCTCTCGCTGACAGTAAAGTGTGTCGCATGGATTGGCTGTCGTAACACTGGCAGCTCTGTCACAAATGAATCGGATGCCTCCAGGTTCCGGCGGGCGGACAGAGGGGATCCCACTGTGACCCAGATCCATTTTAAACGCCTCGCTCTGGGGAAGCTGATGGACAGACGCTGGCGACGGAGAGAGCCCATGCTATGTCATTATGCTGGCAGAGTGTGAAGCGCCATGTGGACCTGGTGGGACAAATCACCCCGTTTTGCCCTTGTGCGTATGTGTGTGATGGAGAGGTCGAGTGACAGAGAGAGAGATGAGAACTTGTTGTCATTTCAAGTGTTTTCACCTTCAGAATGCTCAGGACTTTATTTTATAATGGACATGTGATGGGCTGCAAACCTCAGAGGATGAATAGTCATCTGAAGTCTGAAGATACAGAGAAATCAAAACAACTTACAATCTGAACATTTGACGAAATTACATTGTTATTTGATAAATAGGCAATTTAATCTGTCCAAAATTCACTGCGTTTGGCAATTTATCATCATTACTGTGAAATGATGCCTCATCCAAAATCTGTTTTTGAATCAAATAGACTCATTTCAGAAAAAAGCCCCAAAGACTAAAAAGTCCAGACCTGCTCAGGAAATTAAAGTTACTCTAATGTGTTTGTTATTGAGGGTGAAGATTAAGGAAAATTAAACTGATCTGAACAGATTAAAATGAAGTTTTTATTTGTTTTTGTCTTGTCATGTGTAATAAAAATATTTCAGCCGATGGATGTTTAAGAGTTATAGTGGGCTCATCCAACAGCTCTAAATTGCTGCATTAGTTTCTGCAGTTCAAATGGTTTTCTGCTCCTGATGGCTGACAATCCGCCTATCAGATCTTTGGATGCAGCAGGATTTGGCAACAAGGACAACATTTTCTATCACAGTGTTTTATACTGCAATTTTATATTGCACTACTAAAATAAATCTAAATATAGATATTTCCAATAATTCAGGACTGTCTGTTATGGGGTATTCCAGTTAAATTACACATCTGAAAAAATCCAGGATGCAAAAGTTCTGTTAATGCGACACTGACATCAAGCAGTTCTGCTCAAACTAATACAAAAGATAATAAAAGGTTACAATCATAATGATGTAGAAAAATCTGACAGATAAAGATTTATTACCTCGTGGTTAATATTGTCAACCCCCTCCCCCCAAATAAATAAATAAATAAAGCCAGAAAGCCAGTTTCATATGCAAATTGCAAAGACAAAATGTGACCACACCTCCAGAAAATCCCCCCAAAAAGCATGTATCCATCCACTACTGTTGTGAGTTGAAAAATGCAATTTTTGATTCAAACAAAATTTATCTCCAGGTCTAATAAGCGTCAAACAGCTACACTGCTGAGCTAAATACAGAAATAAATGACACCCATGCAGGTGATGCTTTAATTTATTGACTTTGTAGATGCCACATCTGCATCTTTTCTTCAAGGAGTGACCCCTGAGCATCTTAATAGGACCTCTCGGTGTCCTATATTTATTAAAGATCACTCCCCCAGCAGTAATAATCACCAACCAGCTTCCTGAAATCATCACCTCTTGTAAAAACTAACAAATCACTGACAGTCTCCTCCTGCTTACTGTAATGCTGTGAAGTCAGTTTCTCACATGCATCACTACAGAAAGCATCTGTCCACGTGAGTATCGGGTCTCTCAGCCTTACCCACACAGCTTGACTGACGAGGTCGCAGGAAGCTTCTTGGAGTCTGTGAATTACTAACAAGGATAAGCACAGATTTATCTGATGTCTTCTTCGATATGTAAGAAGTAACATCACACAAAGCTGCCGTTATCCTTGCCGTGAAATGTGGGACTCCATAAAGTAAGACGCAGAAAACAGAAGAAACTGAAGGATCCAGGTTGAAGATGTCTGGTAAACAAAAACCTGCACTGTGACAAAAATCTCTCTCTTAAACATGCAGTATATGCAATTTATGTCTTACACATCATGTATTGATCAGTTACACTATGTAGCCAAAAGTTTAGAGACATCGCATTAAGTAAATCCTCTAATTTTCTTGCCAAACATATTTTAGTACCCAGCCATAAATAATTCAATTATTAAAAATTAAAAAAATATAAAAAGAGGTTGGAGGCACATCTACTGTTTCTTCCTCATAAAAATAAATAAATAAATAAATAAAAAATCTAGATCCATCAGTCACAGGCCTTGTGCCCTGCCCACAACAACTGCTTGCACCACTTGACTGCTGAAAGAGCAGTTAGCATTAAAATGGCTAAAAATAACATTAATCATATTTGAGCCTCAGCCAGACTCAGACTCAGACAATGCGTCTGTTGGTCTCCAAAATCAATAACTAGCAGTGTAGTTTGCATATTTTGTGTGGTTTTGTTGTTTGTTAGCTTGTTAGCAGTTGTGCTAATGCAAACTCTCACTCTGTGTGCTGCCAGCTTTGGGTTTCTTTGCCTGCTTTCTGATTAATCTGATCTAGCTTGCAGCAGGTGCATTTAAATCTCAACTTTTAGGAATGTGCACAGACATTAGGAGAGAGATGTGAAAAAGCCTCTCTAGTGAAAAACTTTGCACAAATGCAAATCAGGTCTGATATTTTACGGGAAAAACATTTTTGTTTTGGAGGGATCTTTGAGCTGCCACATACAATTCGAGTGTGCTTCTATTTTGTTGCAACAGTTTGTTTGCTATGTTGGAATGAGGAAGAAACAAACACAGCGTCCCTGAGCATGAAGGAATGTCCATAAAGAAATAGATTTCCCACAAAGAAGTCGAAAAAACGGAGCTCATCAAATACCCCGAAACAGTCTGTGAGCCTTTCAAAACAGAAAAAAAAAACAGTATTGAAATCAAGTCTGTGCAAGCAGTTTGCTTCAGAAACTGGAACTTTACTGAAATAATCTCAATCTTTCCCTAAATTTCACTTTCAAGCAATTGCCATGCATTGATTTTGTAGAAAGGCACAGTGTTTTCATCATCAGTGTTGATAATTGATGCTGTTGTGGCTGAACGGGAGCAAATCCCTGAAGCAGATTAATGCTCATTTTCATTTATCACCTTTGGTTGTAATTTTGGGGTGTCCACCGACTTACATCTATAGAGTGCATCAAAATGCTGAATAACTTTATAATAATTTATAATAATGTAACCTTTAAAAAAAAGCTTCAGAAAACTTCCAGTTTTTATGTTTTTCTACTCTGAGAACTTTTACTGAATACAGTTGTTTTTGGAAGTAGTTTTAAGCTGAAACTTTGATGGTTCAAAGCTAAGAAATCAGAATTTAATAGACCCATGGCACATAAACAAGAAAATAAATGGTATGTGTAATTAAATGAAGACACACAAAACATTTTCAAACTTTCTTATCATGTTTGGTGTAAAGAAAAGGCAGCAGAGGATTCAAATAATGAATTATCCTCCAAGTTATTTTCCATAATTACATTCCGTGTTTTCCTATAATTATATTGGTAATTTGGCAGAGAGCATCTGTTGATAGGCAGTGTGATGAAAAGATTAAATAAAGGAGAAAAAGCAGTCTTTGTGAGGACATCACACACTGGAAAATTACAACTGAGATCTTTTAATGACTTTTCAATTATGAGCCGAGCTCGGACGCTTGCTTGCGTTTAAGCGCACGGAATGCTAATTCTAAATGTTTATGTCTTTTGCTTTAATTTGGGGAAGTGTTTTGGTCGAAACACACCAAATTTGAGTTTATGTCAGTTCACACTTTGATTAAACACCATCATGCAGTCATGTGTCATGCAAAATTTAGAGTGAACTAGAAATTCACCCTGAACGAATGAGTGAGGAGCTTCTCGTTCAGCCTGCGATGTGCACTTCAACTCTGCAGAAACTGAGGAGAGACGAGGTCCTTTCCATTCCAAGTGCTCCTCATTGCGTGTGTGTTGCAGTTTCTTCGCCATTCTTTCAGTACCATCCATAATTCTGACAGATGAGTGTGTGTGTGTGTGTGTGGGTGGGTGGGGTTGGGGGTGGGGGGTCACATAGCCCTCCCTCCTCTCCAAAAACAACAGAGACAGAACCAAGGCTCGGCATTACACGTGACGACTTCCCACTGAGTCCCTAGAGGACAAGGATCTTTGTTTCTCCTTTATCGATTAGGGATTGTGTGTCGCAACTCCTGAGCACATCATACACTCCTGGCACGCTTTTTCCAGTCAGAAGAAGCCTGTTGTTTCTTCCCCCCTCAAGCTGACCTTGTGACTTCTTAGCAAAAATACCAAATTTTCTGCAGACAAAATGTCCTGAGCCCTGCAGGCCGAATGAGCGGCAATGACTGAACATGAAAGAAAAAAAAAAAACAAGAACGTCTTTTTGAAATATTCACTGAAAACGACTGTACGATCTGTAACTGCCAATAAGGAGCTTTGTTTGTGGGTGTTAGTAACCGGGCGAGTAAGCTGCTTCCAGCAACTTGTTTCAGGGCAAACTCATTTATAAACTGGCTCAGTTTCTCTCTTCTAGTATTTTATATTTCTATTTAACCTTCAATGTTTGAAACTGAAAAAAGTCAGTTGAGAGAAAAACAAAACACTTGAAGGAACTTTTTTCGCTAACTTTTCCCTTGTGCCCAACTGAATAAAAGTCCAGTATTCTCTAACTGAGTACAGTTCTTGGTCTCCACCAACTCCTTATATTTTGTTCTTTGGCTGCTAAATGTTGGACTTTGTTCACCAGCTGGTCTCTGACTGTGTGTCTGCTGTTTGCTGCTGAGCAGGAAGCCTGTGGTGAATTTTGGAAGATTTTTGATAACAGCTGCCGCAGGTTGATGAGAGAGCGACAAGTGAAAAACTAAATCATGAACAATTGAAGACACTGAAACATTTCTCTGGAGAGCTGAGTGAGGAAACCTTGTTGAGTTCATCACTACAAGCTGCCCATTTCATTTAGATATAAAAACATTGTTTAGTGAAGCTTTCAGTTCTATTTCATGTAAATTTTATCTTCCTACTGATGCTCTAAGTACTCTGTCAGAGAGAAGATCTTATAAATGTATAAACATATATAAATAAATATATAAATGAACTTTGTGTGGACAAAAGACAAAATTTTAGATATGGTGTCAAAAAATGTCAGAATAATTTTTTGTAATCTTGCCTACACAATCTGCTGCTGCTTTTCTAAGTTTTTGTGTTTTGCTGTGCAAATACAACTATATAAAGACTTAAAAAGGCCTGAAAAAACAAGACGGTGACACAAGTGGAAAGAAAAGAGTTTCTAACATGACGCTCTTTTCTCTGCAGCAAACAGAAAAGGCCCAGCACCTGTGTGTCGCCACTGAGTGACTGACCGGAGCAGTTTCCATCAGGAAGCTTCGAGAACATGGGTGTTATTTTACAGTTGTTTCTGTCAGAGGAGCGTTTTTTTTTTTTTTTTTTTGGCTCGGTACTGCTCGTCTCTGTGGCTTTGTCTCCTTCACACTTCTGCCACTTTCACAAAATTAAAGCAGCGAGCGCCCTTTTCTTCCCTGCCTCATGAGTAATGTGTGATGATTAGAACAGATAATTGCATCTATTTACATATAAATGTGATTGATACTTGTCCTACAGAGTTGAGCTTCCTTAAGACGCTGCAGGAGCCGTTTGCCACTGATCTTGTTATAATCTATCCATAATATTTGGCTCCTCCATCTGAAGTTAGCTAATTAAATGATCATTCGCGACAAGTAAACAATC
>JAQLOL010000009.1:2375601-2392461 GCA_029783665.1 Naso thynnoides
TTAGGTGTAATAATGGGAGATAAATGGCTAAATTTGGAAGTACTTGCTGAGCTTAATGTTATTAGCTGAAAATAATAGGCCAATAATTATTTAATATAATTATAACTATGAATTATTTTACAAATTGTTGTTCAATTATCTAAAAGTAGGCCTAGGTCTAAATCTTTCCGTGAATAGGAAGTTAAAAAAAAAATGTCAGTGTGGCTTCATAAAATACCAACAGTTACACAGCTGCTTTTTACGTAGTAGTGAGAAAATATGTTTTTCCAGACACTCTACTTCAGCCCAACTGCCAACATCTCTCCCCCTCCCTTGTGCATGTGTGTGTGTTTAATTACACGTGTGGAGTCAGCTGTGCCAGTCCAGCCACCAGCTGCCAACCATCATCTTCATTTTGCTGTTACCTGGTGTCGACTTCAACCATCCGCCTGATCAGCTCTGTTAAGTCAGTCAAGTCCCAGCCATTCTAGTTGTTTGGCAAATCTCATATTTTTTGGCTTTTGCTAATCCTTGTCTTCTACTGCTGCAGCATTCCCCGTCTGGCTCCTGCAGACGTCTTCCTCCTACCTCACCAGAATCGCTCACTGAATCCTCCCCATTCTCTGGACTCCCCCTGCCTTGCTCCCCCTCTGCCAAGCCCCCCAGCCCGCTCAGCTTAGCTCCCAAGCTTAAGCCTCCATCTTGACCTCCTGCTGCCTGCCCTTGCTTCTCGTCTCTCAGCCTTAGTTTCCCCCCGGTCATCCATTCAGCGCAGCTCGCTAAAAAATAATCTTTGGTTCAAACTCGCCTCCTGTCTCTGTGTTCTGCACAACCACTAACAGTTTTTTTTATTTATTACATGACTCTCTTGGGTATATTTTAAGTAATGACAGGATGCTGGTCCTCTCTGACGTAGCTCGTTCCACTCTGCCCACCCACCTGTCACCAAGACTTTAATTTCCAGTTGGAAGATCCATATGATCTGAAGAATTATTTACAAATCTTCATGAAAATTATGAAAATTTGTGTTGCATTTTTCATGCATATATTAATTGGAGAAAATAAGCATTAACAACAGAATTAAACTAAAATTTTCTTCTGTACTTGATGCAACTGGTAAACATGCCATAGAAATAAATTAAACATTTATATTTATTTTGGATGTATTTAGGCCCAAAATGGCACAAAATTCCCCCAAACTGTGATAGGGTCCTTTGAATTAAGATAAGATAAGATAAGATAAGACATTAAACAAAAAACAAACAAAAGTGGTGACTTACTGCACTACAATGTTGGTAAAAGGTTGAATGGCTCAGAATTAAAGGGACAAAAGTTCTGGTTGCATGTTTGAAAATATATTTTTTAAAGGTGTTCGAAAGGGAATGAGGAAAAATTTTTTACCGCCCATCTCATTGTTTTCATCAAACTTGGTAAACCTGAGCAGTTACAGTGAGCTGTTTGTGTCTCCATTCCCGTAATTTGTTTTTATTTGACACACCTTACTGCTCTTTGATGCACAGTAGAGGAAGATGTGCTGCATTTTCAGTCTCTAATTTGAACCTAAGCGACTGGATGAGTCGTACCTTAAAGAATAGTTAATCAGTTTTTCAAGAATGCAAATAGGGGGGTCGGGGGAAATTAAAACTTTTTAGCATTTCTGCTTGCTTAAATGTGTGTTTCTGTTTTTGAGATGTTGTATAAAGGTATGGTATGAACATGAGACCCAAAGTGCAAGAGGGAAGGAGTGAAAAACTGCACAGATTTTCTCAGAGGAGATCAGTGATTACAAAGTTAATATCTAAACAGAATGCCGAGGAGAAGACTGCGTGTGTGTGTGTGTGTGTGTGTGGGAGCATGGCAGGTGTTTCTTGATGAGCAAACACGTGTTTAGGAGAAGACATCTGGCCATCAAAATTGGTGGGAAAACAAAGTAAAGTTTTATGAGTAAACATGGGACATTTTAGCAAAGTGATGTATTTCTTCTCTACGTGTAAAAAAAAACAAATTTAACAAATAACAGATTTTTACAGCAGTAAAGAAGATTCATCTTGCTAAGAGCTGACATGATGGTGCATCCTTATCATGCTGGTTTGTGTGATTCTCAGAGAGAATGGCATGTAATGAACGATGCCCGAGGAAAAGGAGGCCGATGATTTCCCCCTTTCGTTACTTGTGCAACACTAATGATCGGAGGGGAGACTAGATTATGTGGTTTAAACTGTAGAAAACTACGCATTTGTCTTGTTTAAATAGGTTTGTGGTGCTAAACTCATTCCACCTCTGTTCCAGCCCAACTCAAATTGAATGCCGGGCAATCGTTTGTTTTCAGGAGAAGCTCTGGATTGCTGTAATGAACAGAGGAATCTGTTGACGCAGCGATTGCTCTGCTTTAGCTTGGATTTGTCTGGTGTGTTTTGTTCATAGCGCCTTTTAATGATTGACTGAGTGATAAGCTTCGCCCGTGTTAGCAGCTGTTGACGGAAAACACATATTAAGGGCACACAATGAGCCAATGGTAGAGGACACATGATACGACCAATTATTGCTTCATTTGTTCCTTTTAGATGCGTCATAATCATGAAGATCTGTGACCGCATGCTCATGAGTGCTAATCATGAGTGACAACTCTGGCACTTCAGCAGGCTGGATGCGATGCCATTATTTCTGTTCAGCAGGCCTGACAGTGTCTGGAGAGGATTACTGCAGCTTCTCTGTCCCTCATGTTGTTGTTGTGTTGTTGTCGTTCGCGCTGGTGTTGGTGCCTCAACTTCACAGGTAAGACGCACCAGTAAACACAGCCTGCAGTCTGAGCGGAGAGGACTGCCTGTGGCAAAGTCCATTCTGTCAGTGGCATCCAATCGATAACAGCCACAGCAGCATTGCACTGCGCGAGCCGTGTGTGTGTGTTTATCTGTGTCGAGTCGGGAAGCAAGCGTGAAAAAAACAAGCCACCTCTCTTTTTCCAATCTTTTCTCCCATCTTGAGGGGAGGGGACGAGGTGCTTAAACACTGGAAACAACAACAACAAAAAAATCTTGTCTCTCGTTCCCAGCGCTTGATCCGTCTTCCTCCTCCCCCAAGAGGAGAGTTGTTAAATTGTAGTTGCATACTAACAGCTTCCTCTGAATCAATTACCATTTGGATATAAATGTCACAGCTTTGGAAACTGTCACTGCGCGGAGACTGAGAGGAACCGCTGGCTTATTAGGGATGGAATAGACGCTGAGGGTTTTTATAAACACACACATTCTTGCCGGTTAAAAAAAGACACATTTCCAATTAAACTATCAGCTTTCACATGCACATGAGGTGCAGAGGCAGAAAATAGGAAATGGAAATTGCACAGCCCACATTGGTGTGTTTGTGTAGAGACACTGGATTTCATAGCAGGTTGCTCTGATCTCCCTGGAGACTCTAAAGTATGAGCGCTGTAACTCATTACACCTAAATACAGAGAAAGAGTAGAGTAAAGGTAAGCTGCAAGAACTTTCAGAGACACTGTAGGTGACATTTGCTCTTTACATGTAACAGAAGCTGAAGTCCAAAGAAAATTTTCTGATAGCAGCGGTCACTGTCAGCATCTTGAAGAAAGCAATAAGGCTGAGTGAATGAAATGTCGATATAACATTTACTTTTAATAACCTCGAGGCAATAAGGACTTGACGTGTATTATGAGAAGAGGAATCTCTTAAGCCTTCTTCCTCCTCGCATGGTTAGTGGACAGTGTTTGTTAAAAGAAAAAAGAAACCGGATTGGAGTCACTGCTTTGACTTCATTCAGAGAGCTTGTATCCAGGCTCAGGCTGCAGGGCAGTGAGGCTGTGTCATGTGGATTTTCTGACTTTTCTTACACCCTAATGTAGGTCTGAATGCAGGTCTGTGCATATCAGGGTCACATTCTTACTCTTTGTGGTGATCTTGCATAATTTTAATAGCTGAAGCTTGTCATTTCTGCTTGTCCACACTGATAAACCAGTTTTTTGCGAGGATCAGTGTTAAGTTTTCTCTGCAATTATTATATTCTATCTTCCATGCCCAGCACGCCTCTTCTCATCCAGTGCACATGAGCTCATTTCTTATCAAGTTTTTATGTCTGATAATTACACAAAAAGGCATCCAGATCTCACGTATGAGCTTTCATCACAGTATACATCTTTTATTTCAAGAAATACAATATGACATTTTTTGATTGAAATTTCTACAATGATCTTTGTAACATATTTCGTTGATTTTGTTGTTGTTGTTTGTTTTTACATTCTCCCAAATGTTTCAGTAGTGTTCAAACCATCAACACTGAGACAGATTTTGCATCTCCACTTGCTCCCATTGTGCAAAAACAAATGTATGATAAGGCATGATAAGAACTATCTAAAAATAACATAAAACATCTCTGTAAATTCTTGGATGTGTGTTTTGATTTAGCGTGGCCAGTCCGCTGCCTGTAGGAGACAGGGTTTGTGACCTATACTGCAGTCGGACACCAGAGGGCGATTGAGATGTTTTGGCTTCACTTTTGAGTAGTTGCCATGTCGTCCATCTTCATTTTTGTTGACGATTCAAACCCAGAGAAATTTGTAACTTTATTCAAGTTAATGTCAAGTTTAATCTTGTCTCCTGTTTCTATCATTAGGGCTTACACCAGTCAGAGAGTGAGGAAGTCAGCAAACATGAATCAAACTTTAATACATTACCTTGTCTGTGAACATTTCTGCCTGAGTCACTCAGAGATTTTCATCTGCAATGGAGGCTGTTTATTGACAATGAAGTAAACAAGTCCCATGATCCCATGCTGCTTTGTCCTCAAACTGTGCGTTTAACGATGTGCATCTGCTTTTATTTTCCTTATTCAGTACCTGTGTATGTATTCTGCATAATGTTGAAACTGTTTTTTCAAGATGTTTATAGTGTCAAAATATATTTTTTGAATATCTGTCAAAACTAAAGAACACAAGACATTCATACATCAGCAGAAGTGAAAGAAAAGAGCATCTCTTCTTTGTGGTTATCAAACTCACAGTTACAGTCACGCCCTGCAGAGCTCCATGGGTGTCTTTGCTTTCTCCCATCCCTAGTTATTGTTTTTAAAATGAATTTTAACTTGTTGGTGTGTCTCCAAGGGAAAATGAAATCTAATCAGCTTATACATAGATACACCAAGTACAAATATTGAGTTGTGCATATTGCAGAAGGTGCAGGGAAAATGTTTTGAGTCCAGCAGCATAAACACAAGAAAATGAAAAAGAATGAGACAAATAAACGTCGGCTGAGATGGAAAATGTGAAACTCATGAAGCAGAAATGTTCCTGCCTCTGCCCTTGCCTTTGTTCACACTTAGATCATGTGTCAGTCTGTGAATGGCTGCAGCAGGAAGATGCATGAAGTCGTTGCCAGCATAAGATGATGACTGATATGGTCACATCTCGCTGCTCACAGAGGACAAAATAGAAGACAGGATTCCCATCCAGCCGGGAGTGAACTTTGCTTCATTTTGCCCACTTAATGGTCCAGCAGCACCTGCCAGTCGGCCTTTATCACCTCCATCACTCCACTTAATCAGGAGTGCTGGCATAGGAGTCCCTCTAATAAGACCAATTAGACTTGAAGGCCTTGTTTCCTGGCGGATGTCCTCTCACTTCAGGAAACTCTTTGGCTTCCTCCTGCCTGGCTGGCAGAGGCCCAGCCAAGCTTTCAGAGAACAACCTTGAGATATTTTTTTTAATTTTTATATTCTACATAACCTTTATTCAGCAGTGGAGGTCAGCTAAAAACAAATTGTTACCCGCAATGATGGCTCAAATAAATGCCTCTGGGGGGTCTGGAAGGGACTTGACGTAAAACAAAAGAGACGACAGACAAAGGAGGGATTTGCCAACAAGACAATTAAATAACTGCATTCTGCGATACTTCATCCTTTTTTTCCATATTGTTTTTTTTCTTACAGACGCTGACAGATGACTCCACATCACTCACTTTGTCATTGTGTTTCTAAAGCATTCGTCACAGTTCTGGCAGGCTTCATGCAGTCAGATAAGCCCGTGAAACCTGTCTGACTCAACACTAGACGAGTGTGTTTTCACATTCTGCAGTGTGACAGCTGTGCAAAGAGATTTAATCATCACAAACACAGCACACATGCTTTATAAAGTGCATACAGTAAGAGCTTCATGGCGGAGCCTTGCTTTTCATAATTATCGCGTGATCAGTTAAAGAGAATTCATACACTGGTTTTCACTGCAGTCATGATTTCAAAAAAATATTCTAACCTAAAGAATCGGGAGAAGCTACTCTTCCTGTGACCTTGTAATAGTTTTTGACATTTGGGATTTCTAAAACATGTTTTAATCTTGGGATAATCATGGTGAATCGGACAGCACGATCCATCATAGCCAATTGTAATTACCTGCATATAGATCACTGTCACATGGAAAGGGCCATTAGGCGGAGTTCTGTGTGTGAATAGAAAACATTCAATCAAAATGCCAGAAGCAACACGACCGGCAGCCAAGAGCAGTGATTGAACAAGAATCCTAACCAGGACATCCCACACTGTTGGCATCGCGCTCAGGTGGGCTGGCAGCGTGTGACAGTTTCAAACAGGTCGATCAGCATCAGGAGGGATTTTCAGCTTGTTTCAGCTGAGCTAAGAGCCCCGGAGGAAAACCACCGCAAAGGCCAAGAAACCTTAGTCAAGAGGAAACACACTTTGCTTTTCAGCCAGGACCTGATAACACTATGGCCATCAGTTTGTCACTGTTATCTGGTCAGCTCCATGATTTATTAGCAATCAACCTTGGTGGGTTTACATGGAGCCTAATATTCTGACTAGAATTGGTTTAAAAGCCCAAATAGAATACCAATGCTTAGAAAGGCCTCAGTCAGAATACAGTGGACAAAACTGAATTAAATTTAAATGGTTGCAGAGGGGTGTTGCAAATCTTTTCACGAACTGTTCATGAGAAAAGTTGTAACATGTAAACGATGAAACTGATTACTTCCTGGCTGTGTTCTCTCTGTTAATGCGTACTGACACTTCTTGACCTCCAAAATATGTCGGCTCTGCAACAGAAACGGCCAAAACAGGCTCTTGTGCTCGCTTCCTCCCATTCATTGCATCTAGTCGGAATTATCGAGTTGTTGCCCAGTTAAAATCATAATAATAACAGCAACTACTGCACTGAAACAGTGATAGACCTTCAGCTCTAACGCTGACTTATCATATGATTCATTCATCATTTTTACACAAGTCAGACAGCTGCTCAGATTAAATCTGTTGGCGCATGTAAACACAAGACTGTTTTAGATCAAACTGTATGCAAACAGTGCACCCGAAATATTCAGTGGGAATTATTTCAATAAAAATGAAGAATGAAAAAGAAGAACGAAAAGTGTGCATGTGAAAACAGCTACTGATAATCAAAAAGTTTGGGTAGTTATTTTAACCTGTGTCCTCATTTTTACCCCCAAAACCTTTTTTTTTCAACCCTAATCCTACTCAGCTCCCAACCAGGAAAACACTGAAGAAGCCTTCCCAACAAACCTGTTTATTCAGTTCAAACAAACTGTTGCATTCACCTGTTTAAGCTTGAAGAAAGTCAGGGAAGGTCTCACATCTTAAATTACATTACAAACTGTTCACACACAATATTCATTCATCTTACATATTCTACTTTTTAAGTACAAAATACCCCTTTTTTGTCCTTATTCTACCTGTTCATTACTATCAGCTATAAAGTCCTACTACAATTCAAACTAACAGCTCTTGGTTCTTTAGTAAAAAGGACAGAGTTTCCTTTGTTTAAACCAAATGAAGTAAACTCGGCTGTTTTAAAGGTGTCAAAACAGCAAGAGGTCACAAAATGATCAAGGGAAGGTTGGAGAAGAAAAAAAAATCACAGCATAGATTTAAAATTTTTCTTGTTAGATCTTTTGTTGTTTATCTCTTAAAATGACAGTGAGGACAGACTTCATCACACCTCTAACAGCTACAGGCTGAGCTGAACTGCTCAAAACTCACGTTCCACCTGTGTTTAGGGTCATCAGCCAAACAAAGATGGAAACCACTGCTCGAGATCAGATCCTTAAGATGAAGACTTTGATTAAAATGCTTGTGTTGCTTTATGAAATTGTGGTTACATTCAGCAGAGACTGAAGGTTATTGTGCAGGTTGAATAGATATGTGAATTAAATTAGTTAATAAAAAGCCATTTCACAGCTATTTCAGAGACTCTAATGCCGCAGACTATAAATCAGTGAAGAAGAACCATCTGTATGCATAAAGAGAGAAACTGAGCGAGTGAAATATCCCGCAGATTAAAACGACTCACTGCTTTGGAAAGGAATAGAGGGCATTTCGTTTAGAACTAATTGATTTAGATCTGGTGATAGTGAAAGATTAAGATGGCTATCAGCTGCTGTCATGAAATGTTTTACAAAGTTATGAATGTGCAAAATAAGGTTTTGGGTAAATACTGTTTTCAAATTTGTGTAAATGTCATGTGCACCTGTCGCTCTGCAGCCTCTTCTGCGAAATTACATATTTCAAGTTAAAGTGTGATGGGAGGGAATATAAATATCAAGCATGTGTATCAAAGCATAAATGTGGCACACTGGCTATCGAGAACAGTAATATATATTCACCATATCTACAGTTAAAGTAGATACATCCACTTTTTGCTCATATTAGTGCCTGACAGGCAAATAAGTGGTGTAAACTCCAACTATATTGATTATGAGTTTGTTATTGCCTTTAGCAAAAAATACCCAGGAGGACGTTCTTCCCTGGGATTATGGCTATGATGCTGGTGCAGCACCAAAGCGCCTATAATCACCGAGAACATCCTGAAGGTTATAGCAGCTTTAATACAATGGCTGCAGAAGTCTGTGTGCACTCTGCAAACTTCCTCCCAAGCAGTAAACATAAAAAATAAAGTTAAAAGTAAATGTCATATAAATATTGGAGAGCTGGCAAGGAGAGAGAGAGAGAGGGAGAGAGAAAGCACATCGAAAAGGTCGAACAATGTGTTGGTTTAATAATAAAACATGTAAAGAAGATTTTAAATTTGCATGTGATCAGCGGCAAAATATGGATTGTAGCAATGGTGCAGATGTTTTACCTATTGTCTAAGTTTATATGAGGATGATTTGCCCAAAATTTTAAGCAATGCAAACTCCTCATCATCATCTTTATGCCTATTGGATGAAGTCTGAAATATCTAAGGTTGAGTGAAGACAGAAATGCGACTTTTTTTTAGTGAAGAATCCAGCAAAGACAAGCTGTTTGTTTCTGGTCCTCACAATTCAGGAGCTCTGACCAACATCACTGCTTTCTAAATGACCGAAATGGCTCTCAGATATTTTGCTAACTTGCACACAAATGAGACTAAAGATGGAGGAAATGACGGTGGTTGCATCCTTTGTCACACCTCACGAGTCAGCACGGCAACCAATAAAGCCTGATCAGTGGTGAAATAGGGAAAGTGTCAGCATCTGTTTGCTTTGCCAGAATGATCAACCATGTATGGAAGTGTACAAAATAATGTAATCACTGAGAGGAAAAAGTCCTCAAGCCACAGTTTATGAGAACAGAACTGAAGGTGAAAGCTTCTGAGAAAAAGGGTTTGGGTTAGTTGGTCCTTTCATAGATTTTAGAGCACTGGATTAAGACCTCAACAGTGAGTTATTGCCAATTTAGGGAGGTCTAGAAGTTGATATGTAAGCAACAGAAGACAAATCAGTCAAGCTCGACACAAGTACAATTTGTGCCCAACTGAAAGTTAAAGTTAACACTAAACACAGCTAGGCTCTTCTCTTTCAGTCCACTGACCTTGCCTCCTTTAGCAATTGGAAATTTAAATTTAAGCATTTTTTGCTTCGGGCAAATATTTTACCATTCTGGGCGCAGAGACATCAGTTGTTTGAAGATGCTCCCTGCTGCTGGGTAACAGGTAAGAAAATGATCGATTTTTCCCCTGAAACATTGTCTTCAAATCATAACATTCCACTACATCTGAAGCACTGAGGTCACAAACAGGGCATGTGATTGCAATGCAACCTCACATGGCCCTTTTTTGCTCCTTCAAGTGTTCATAATTTTTGTGATTGTAGGCATGCCGGGCCGCGGCGGATGTGGCAGACCATCATGTAGCCGAGCAGGGCCGTGGAGTCGAGCAGCGCTGATGCGGTTGGGTTTGGTTTTCTTGCTGAATTTCTGCTTCCCATTGAGGCAGTTGTGGTGAAAAAGTCTCTGAACTGGGTCACAGCTGTGCTGCACACAGTGGCACCATGGCACATTTCTCTGTGTGAGAGGACTATCTGCAGGCCGGAGGAGAAAATGAGTGCGCTTGTTAAATCGCCCCCCCTCCAAGTAAGATGAGAAGAGCTAGAAGTCAGAGCAATAAATCATTAATCCACCATAAAGGGGCTGAGGGAGGAGAGGCAACATCTCCTCGTCTTTTAATGGGAGGCGGGTGGAAGGCATCGCAGGTTGAACATCCGCCACCTCAGCAGCAAATACAACAAGAAAAAGTCTTTAAAACGTCCTGGATGTTTGTACAGGTAAAGGTGAATCTCATTCAGGTGTTTTAGGGTCTTAGCTCTGCTTTGTCTCAGCGTTTATCAGTAAAGGTCAAAATTTCTACACATCAGCTCTACCCTCATACCATGTCTAACTGAGCCTTAAAAAGAGAAAAACATGAAAATACAAATGAACTTAACCATTTAATAATTTATGTATGCAAAGCCATAACTCCCATCAGCCCCGGCTCCGGTGAGGTGGAGGTCTGGCATTAAATGACTTTGTCTTGCCCTCAATTACAGCAGAGAATAAAGATCACAGAATTGAGCCGAGGTGACGCAGCCGCTCAGGTTATAAATTTGTATAATTTATAACTCTGCTGGCCCGGATTGTCATTAAGACACTCTCTTATGCACTTATTGTATTAATGGCTAAATCGAAAGCGTGACCACGTACCTGAAAGGGATTTTTCAGCATTAATGCAGAGGTCCAAAGAGGTCAGGTTCAAGAGGTGTTTAAAGCCAAGCTGACGGCTTAAGGAGGAGGGATTCGGTTTTTGTCCCTGCTGACAGGAAGCAGCCGCCTGCTGCAGCATCTTTATGTGCTCTAGTTTTGACGAACAAAAAGGAAACGCTACCATACTTATTCTTTTGTCTTCTCGTTGCTATATTTTCCTTTTTGAAATTGGTCCGTTGTTAACTTCAGTTTTTCTTTTTCATGCGCTTGCACACTGATTTTTTTCATGTCCTGTTCAAAAAACTGGAGGTATAAAGGCTGAGAAGCTACACATAGCAAACACAAAAAAACATGTACATTCTCTTATGAGCCTGTAGAGGCTTGAGGGCTTAATTTAAAAAAGGTTCAATCAGCAGGAAGAAATGTTAATGGTGAGAAGGAAAATTGACGTTAACATTAGCATGTTAACATGCTCATTTTGAATGTTTTTTAGGTATAAAATGTTTGTCTGTATTCATTATCTTTATCTAACCTCGTACCGTGCTAACTATTAGCATTAAACATTTGGCTGATCGGAATGCTATGAGTTTTGCAGGGATGTTTTGGTAAGTTCTGATAATGGTTTTTCGAAAGCAGTCTTAGAATAACTGGTCCTAAATGGAGCAATCTTCCAGGGAACTTAAAACTTTCTGTTCAGTAGCTGTTGAATTATGTCACTCAGGGACTGATAGTGAACTGACACTTTTATCTATTGAGCCAACAGGAAGTGCGCAGGCCTTTTCAAACCAGTTACAAAGTCATGTGATGCACATATAGCCAAAAAAGATTTTTTTTTCCATAGTGTATTCACATGTGCATGAGCAGCCTTATCCTGTTTTTGATCGAAACATGACAAGCCTTTTTTTTTTTTTTTCATGTCCCACACGATCATACCAGCATCTATATCAATCAAGTCTCCAAGTTCAGAAGTCAGGATTAAAATGTCTGCATGCCACAGGATAATGGTTTCTGTACTGGACTTATTCAGGTAGCACACCCAGGTTTCTTAAAAGCAGGATGATGTTTATATGCACAAACACTAAACCAGGATACCGGAAAAATGACTCTTTTCACTATCAGAATTTGATCTGCTCTATCTGATGACACTTGTAAAATCCAGAAGAGTCTGAAGATTAATTCATTTTATCCCTGTTTAACTGAATGGAGGTATAACAAAGGAAGTCTACTTTGCAGGCTCTGTGGATGCATGGGGCACAGTATGCATTAATCAGGGTAATTTTACAGGGAAAGGTGTCTTTTTAGGCATAATGCACTATTACAAACAACTTTTATAGGATTGAAAGGAACCCTACTTGGAGCTGTTTCAGTTAGTTGTACATGCGTGCAATGGCTACAAATTTAGTTGAACTAACTAAAGTGTGGCCTGTCTGATAAAATTGTTGCTTTTTGGAGGCAAAGACATTATTTATTCTAGGTTAATAAAACTATACCCTTACATAGCATCACATTTTGACCCACGGGCTGTGTGGCCCTTTTCTGCATTGACATCACTCTTGTGTGGTTTCCACTTGTTAAAAGCAACTTCTAAATGATTGCAATATATTACAATTCATAAAACATGCTGTATTTGGTCAGTAGCATCTCTGCTTTGGTGAACATCTCATCCTTTTTCTCCGTCATCCACTAACTGGAACTTTAATGTGCAGAAAATGCTGGAGAAATGCAGCTCAGTGGGACGAGAACATCCTAAACCAGGAAGCTGCTATTTTTACACCCTGACATGATGTCCTTTGGAATGGAGGTCAGGTCCTCTGCTCACAGTCAGGTTCTTTGTTTAACTGCTGTATTAAGAGGGCTGCATGCGCCAGAATTATGTGACACGTCTTGAAATGAACACCCATTTCTTTATTGCTGCAAACACAAAACAAACTCAGGATCATTGTGCAGTAAGTTTGCAGTCTTTGTTCGCTAGTTGTTACTGAAGTCAGGATTTACAGCTGTCATTAAAGTTATTGGTGTGGCAAAAGAATAATAGATGTACTGTTTGCAAATTGGGCTGATTTTTGCTGTGGAGGCGTCATCTTTTAAACACAACAATCCTTAACGATGTTTTCTCATAAAGCAAAAGTCTCAGCTGTTGCCTGCAATCACCAGCTAATTGTAACACAACCGTGCTGCTATTAGCCCTCCTTGGCCGGGCTCGCCATTAGCTGATTACTGCACACCCACTATCTTATTAATGTAAATCCCTGAAAGAAAATATGGCTGAGGCACAATATTTACTTTGCAGGCTATTCGCATGGTACATGGTCTCAGTTGGCTCCGTGCTTTATAGAGATTTTTAATGAGTCTTAACCAACCACCAAAGAGGACGATTTATTATTCCATCCTGCTGCCTGCTTAAATAAATAAATAAATAAGCAGATAAATTAAAAGAAAAGTTTTTGCAGCAGGAGGAGAAGGTGCCTGCTGAGGTGAATATGCTGCATTTTAATGTAGTGTTTGAGAGCAGAGATAATCCATCTACGTTTGTATCTCAACAAATATAATTTAGACCCTGTACGTATCTTGTCTGCAGCAGGTGATGTACAATGCTGCCTCCTTTGTTGACTCTTTTGTTATAAATTAATCAGTGAACTTGTCCCATTTCTCATTATGTGGCCAGGGTGCTGTTGTCAGGCTGTAGCTTCACTCTATCCTCCATCAAAATGAATTACAGTTGATAACAGGCCAACTTAATTGATTAAAAAAAAAAAATGTCTTGTTATCATATTTAAACACGCAGCTTGTGAAATATTTCAATATGACAGTCCTTGCTTATCATCTGTATTTGTACAGTGTCTGTTTTTCGGGGCCTCATTTTGGTTCTACTTAAATGGATTCTGGCTGCAGCATCACATAAATGCAGTGAATGTGAATCCCTGCAAACATGCGCTCACAGACATCACCTCTTCTCACCATTAAAACTAGAGAAAACGTCCGCTGTCACCCCTTGGCTGCAGCTGACATGGAACCCTCCTCTTGTCCGATGCTGCCTTGGCACTTGCCAGTATGTACTCATTTAAGAAATCGTCTGGGTTGATAAATGGCCTCCCTCTCTGTCACACAGTTAACAGTGTGCCAGGCGACAAGGAGGTGCCCAGTCTGGTGTGACAAAATCTCATCTTGTGACGACCAGGGGGACGAGAGCAAAGGAGAGCCAAACCGTGGCATCGCTGGGTGCAAAATCCTTCCCTCCTGCACCCTGACTGGGTAATCCTTCTGTCTCACTCTCTAACAATGTTACCTCATTTGCTGTAATGTGCTCACAAAAAAAAACAAAACATGTGGAGCTAAGGGCCGAGATCTTTCTGTGTCTTGAAGCAATATCAAATCAATACAGCGAGCCTCATTGTCTCACTGTGTGAAAGGAGGCTGTTTTCTGCAGTACTGCCTGCAACCATCACCCTGTCAAATGAGATGCTATAATAGATTAATGTCTGTTTAATTAGCTTTTCATAATAAATTAATATGACCTCCCCAAATTGGTACACGCTCAGCAATATCTTTTAAGTTTAACTTAACCCAAACAATTCTAGTGCCAGATTGAAATGATCACCTTAACCTTTAACTTCAATGAAGGATTTCTGTGCTTCTTTGCAGAGGCAGAGAGGAAATGTGGGACAGGGTATTCCTGCAAAGGGGGAAGTGGGCTAAATTTGGTGACATGTTAATTTTGGACTCTCCCCTTGTCTGCTGGACGGGGGTTGATTAATGTGGCTCCTTGTCACAGCGAGCTGGCAGAACCAGGACAGCCACAGAGTTCTTCTTCCATTGACTTTAAGTTTGTGGTTCTGCAGTCAGCAGGACAACACAGACACAACTATGAATGAAAACATCTGGATTTTGTGATCAGATGATACACTGAATGATCAGTCAAAGTAAGAGCTTTAAAAAAAAATTAGTACATAAGATATAGGGTCAAACAGGCCTTTAATTGGGCTTCATTTTCTGATTCAAACTACCTTTGTGTCAAACTAGACAGGAAACGCTCAGAAAGACTAAAAGCTTCTCTGCAGTTTAGAAACAACTTGCGAACTCTGAGGGAAATTTTATCACTTATGAATGTGTCAACACCGCAACAGTGAGTCATTCATGTCCATTCATTTTGTAAACAGTTGAACACCATTTGAAGGCTGCAGTACTGCACATCGTACACCTGCAGATGCCTTAAAATGCTGTGAAGGACTCTTTCTTTAAGAATCCATGTTTATTGTAGTTATTTTTGGCCACACATACTTCTTTACACTGATGGGATAAAAATACGAAGGCCCAAGTGATATATGTGTTTTTTTTTTTAACATTATCGGTCTCTGTTTAAAAACAGTTTTTTAAGACCAGTAAAAATGCTTGACTAGTGATTTAGAATGGGGTAATTATGTAGTTTTTCAAGCTGAGGGAGGTCCATTGTTTAAAAACTAAGTGAAGTGTTTACTGTTCTGTGTATTGACATATGGAATAAAGTTTGTTAAAATACAAGATATCCTGCCTCCGTTACATATCTTTGTCACAAGTAACTAATAATCAATCAGCTAATACTGGTCTGATCATTGACTCACCTATGCCTGAAATATCAGATATCGGAATTTTCTTGATCCCCAATATCAATATCAGCATCAGCTACAAAAATCCCATATTATTCAGATGTTATAAAATACCACAGGTGGACCTCTTCGGTTGCTTTTTGTTGTAACAGATAAAATACTGACTTTAAGTCGCTAATCATGGTGTTAATTTAGTTTCTTTAAACATCACACTGAATTCATCTGTTTACTCAATTTTTCCACCATTTGTCCTATAAAAGATCTTTTTAAAGCTCAGCGCACTGATACATGCATTCCTGCACAGAAGACAAAAAATAGCAACATCTCCCTGTTACCTTTCCTTATCAGTCTCAGGTCTTGGTCTGTAATTCTGCACCAGAGTGCCACAGTGCAGTTTACACAGTGCATTATGTGAGGAGAATAAACAACACCCCCCCAAGACAGCAGTTAGATGACTAGCACAATGCTAACAAAGCGAGGGTAAACACAGGCCTGCCTGTGCGAGCACCTGCTCATAGAGATTAATGTGGGCAGTGGGGCCAGTAAAAACATCATTATCATTCAGTCTTATTTAGTTGGCTCTGCAATACAAGGTCGGGCCAGATGTTCTGTGGACAGAAAGCAGCTTATCAATAGTGTTGCTTTCTCATTATTAAGCAGGCGTGCGTTGTATACACAGAAACACACAAATACAAAGCCATTCTCAGCAAGCCAGCGCGTTATTAAAGTGTTGCTCATCAGTTTGTGCTTTCTACAATGTTTACATAAAGAGCTTTAATCAATCATCTAAATCCAATTAGCAAACTTTACTCCTCATTTCAGAGAAAACAGCTGCTGTGGTCATTGTGGGAGATTGCTGCAATTGTAAATGAGAAATGATCGGTAACAGTTACAATAAGGGTACAAATCACGTACTCGTGAGAGGTGATTGATAAGTTTTTGGCCTAGGGCAGAGGAGGATGAGTTGTACAGCTCACTTTATGTGCACGTGCAGTTTGGCTCGTTGTCGATTATGCAGAAAGTTTAAAGTTAATAACTTTTGTCATATTTCTGTTTTGGGTTTTTGAAAAATACAAGTCAGTCCTGTCAAAGAAAATGAAGTCAGTCATCCAGGAATGTGGATTCAAACTCATCTAACAGTCTCACTTTTTACCTGATTTGCACCCTCAATCTACATCCTCTTCCTCAAAATGAAGAAGGAGCTCAGTGGTCACTGTTTTGAAAGTGACGATGACATGAAGACCCCTTTCTAGAGGTCAAAGACTTCAACTTGTGCAAAGAAGAATTTTCCTATGCTCAGTGATTGAGTATGTAAATAAAGGAGAGGACT
>JAQLOL010000009.1:2403457-2423865 GCA_029783665.1 Naso thynnoides
TGAAAGAGTGTTGTTGAATATCAACCTGACACGCTGTTGACATGCAACCAAATATTTACTAATAACTGTTAAAGTGTCAACAAGGGACCATAAAATTAAAGTGTGACTCAAAACAATATTCACCTTCATTTCCACAAAGGCAAATTTTAATCACAAAAGTAGTTATTTAAATTTTTCTCTGGACACTAATGTTTTAAACAGTGCACCAGGTCAGGGGTTTCTTGTACAGTTTATAATGTTATTTCTCTCGGAATTTCTTTCACATCCAAGCAAAACTGGTGTTGTTTCTAAAATTTTCCAGTCAAGTGGAACCACGAAATCAATGGAAATTAATGGAAATCAACCCAACTGTAGTCTGCAGCTCTGCAATAGAACAGCTGAATGATCCTCTGGGGACTGTGAGCACCATTAACAAGTTATTTGGCTATTTGAAATCTTTAACATCCACAAATAGAGAAAACTGAGTGACCTCAGCAAACGAGATTATAAATCAGATTTCTGTGTGATTCCTCATTCCAATTAGGAGTGAACTGAACATTTTGGCTTCTTTTCATTTAATGTTTTGGCTGTAAATGGAAGCTAATTGTGTTCTTAGTTTGGACTCATTTGGAGTCACACAATCAAACATATTTACAAATAATCATATGATAGATTCTAGTACTGCTGACATGTTTTTCTCACCTTTGTACTCCCTTTAATGCACCCTGTATTTTAGATCAAATTATCTAAAATAGAATCACATATGTTGTTCCACTGTTGGCTGTCCTGACTGAAAGCATGGCTTTTGGCTCCATAATACCACCTCTCCCTCAGAGTAGGAGTAGTAAATATGGAGGCCCAGGCTCTCAGCATGATCAATAATTCCTTGAGCCCCGGATTCCACACTGAAAAGGCACTTTGATGTGGACCGAAGTGCAGGAGTGGGAGGCCGTCCCACTAGGGAAAATGTGAGGAAAACAGGCTTCATTATTTCAGACAGCTGTCAGTGGGTCATGTTCAATTAGCTCTAATACGTTTGTCAGTTTGGGGGAAACAAAGCAACATTGAGGGAGAAGGGCTGAATAAATAAAATAAATAAATAAATCCCTTTGTAATTTTGGGATCTTCTCTCAGTGACACTGAATTGTAGCAGGATGCACAACAGGCAACCCTAGAGCTTCAGAACAGGGGCTTGTTGTGAAACCCAAAAAAACACAAAGATGCTGAAAGGCAGCAAAACCCAAACATCTCTGATGCCAATGGACCATTTGGCTGCACTGAAATGTGTTTTTGTGGCTCATGTTTTGTTCAAAAGACAGAAAAGTTTAAAGAATGATCAGTAAAATATCCTCCTCCTTTCATGCAAATGTGTCTCCAAAGTCTGTGGAAAAAGAACTTTTCAGAGTCTCTGCTCAATTTCACCAGATTGAATCATTTGATTATAAATAGTTCACCAACTGCTCTGTGCAGAGTGAAGGAGGATGTCATGTTTGCTAATTAAGTCTGTGATGGTTTTATTCAAAGAAGCTCATTTAGTTTGATTATTTGAGTTGTTTTTTTTTTAAATAGGGTTCATGTTATTTTAAAAGTGTTGGAAAATTATATAAGCTTATCTAAACCTGGAGCCGTTCAGTTATTGAAATTAAATTTACTTAATTGGCCGGTTTCTTATTTGAATGAGGTCATCACTGTTTTTTGACTACACTCAATGAAAAGCAGGTTCAGTCTCAGCATGTGTAAACAAACACCTTTGTCTTCTTCCGCCTTAATGACTCCTTTGAGGTCTCTGCTAGATTGAATGTCTGCCTGCTGTCTTAATGAACCTGCAAACTTAAAGTAACAAATGTTTAGAAAAAACTGAGGACTGATGTGATGAAAATGCATAATGAACAAAGCATAATGAACAAACATAATGTCTTTGGTAAAGATTCCCTTCACTCAAAAATGTGTTTTCTTATGTTAAGTGTCTCCAAAAATGTCAAATTTTGATTACACTGATTTGTTTCTGTGCAAACTTTAACACTGGAGAAGTGTTTTTACATTCCACTACTGAGGGTGGCGATGTCTGTGCACTTCCTTGATGTTTCAGATTCAAACGTACTTTCACATTTCAAAACAGTGATGAGTAGAGTACTGAATTTTTTTTACTCAATTAAAATTACAAATACTCCTACAAAAAATAACTCATGTAAAAGTGAAAATTACCATGTGATTAACCTACTTAAGAAGTACAGTTTTTGAAAAAGGAACGTGAAAAGTACTCGTTCCTCAAAAGAAGGCACTTCTAAATCATCTGAGTTACTAGTAAGACAAATATAACCTGAAACCTGCAGCAAAGAGCAGATGTGTCAATGTCGATTGTTTGCATCAGCAACAAACCTTAACAAGCTATCAAACAATACAAACAAATGCTAGCCACCCTAGCCTTCTGATATACCTGCCAGTTGTTGATGTTGGTGCCTCGTCCTCCAAGTTTAGGACTGACTGAGGCTCAGACGTGTGACTGAGTGTCTTCAGTGTTTTCTTGAGGCTAACATCAGCCACCTTGATGCTAACTGCCCTTTCACGGGTCAACCTGACAAAGCAGCCGTGGTGAGCGGGACACGAGGCCTTTTATAAACGTGAGCAGCGCAACTTCACACAGAATGACACTCCCCCTTCACGCCCCGTTTTGGGTGAAAACAACAACAAACATCTGGACACTAGCGCCAGATTCAAAAACCTAGCGGAGTTACGATTTTCTTTACTTCGCAAAAAGTTTAATGTCTTAAAAATGCTCCCTTTACAGCCTTCTAAGGTAGATGAACACAAATAAGGCCTGATGTAGTACATGCAGACTACTAAAACCCCTGCTAAGCAATTAGTTAACAGCACTACCACATTGTACAGATGACTAAAACAGCCAAATAAAGTGTCTTAATGGTAGAAAACATGTCAGTGATACATTATCTGGAGATTAAGTGAGGTAACTGTATATGCCAGGGTACCTCTGGCCATTGCATGGGGTCATTGGACCACTGAGACAGACATAGTTTGAAAAGAACCAACTCCTATTTCCTTCATTTTTTCAACATAAAAGCCGATCATTGATTGGCAAAGACATTATATAAGAGTTAGATTGGTGGCCATTAGTATGTGTGCTCCTAATACTCAAAAGAAATGCGGTATTTCTATTTAATTCAATTAAATTTGCAATGTCAAATATTTTGAATTTACCACCAGTCAATGAGGAGGGTTTGCTTTCACCAAAAAAGGGGCGTGGCCAGGAAACATTGCTCTCATGTATTGACTGATCCAAAATCTCTCCATAAGGGAGACAAAGGCATGTGATTTCAGCCGCATTTCAAAACTTTTTATATAACAAAATCATGTAAATTAAAATATAATTCACAATAGTGTTTTTTAAATAGTTTAAAAAATGTCAAGGGTATCTTTAAATAAATTACACAAGCATTCATCTGCAAGCAGCAGATTTACTGTAAGTGGTTAGTGTTCCTCAAGTATGTTAAAAGCAAATACTACAGTTGGTTGTTTGTGGTGGATGTTGGTCATTATTTCCTACACCTCATGGAGCAATTAGCTCCTTTAGAATTTAGTTTCTTGCTCCTGAGTGTACTTATAGAATAAAAACACAGCATTAGTGCACTTCATCTTCCTGGGTTCCTGGTTGTTGTGAAAGTCATTGACAAGATAGAGAAGATAAAACAGTCTGAGAAGTGCTCTTTACAAACTTTATGGGTACAAGAATAGTGTTTTTATTTAAAACTGCAGCACATTTCAACCAGAAGAACTTAAGCTCCAGCAACTGTGGAGTAACATTCAGCCCATATATAATGTTTTGCATGGAAAAAAAAGCATAATTACATCATTTCAGAAATAAAAGTAAGTCTCAGTCCGGATGCTCTGGCTGCCGATATTGGATTACGATGCATCATTTGCTTCACTTATGCAGTTTTTACTGATACTGGCAACCTTACTATAGAAGGGTGACATGACAGGCAAGACTTGGCTAAAATGTCTCCCAGTGCAACTCATAGCAAATGCTGAACCTGACGAAGTAGAAGAGCGACAAAGTCCCAGGAGGAGTTCACAGGTCCCTGCCCTCCAGGCAACCAGAGTGCAAGACCTATGTGAACCAAAAGTAAAACTTGAAGTATCAAACCAGTGATCTTGTTCAAAAGCTAACCAAGTTTTTTGGTGTGTAAACCTGACCAAACTGGAACCGTTCCACAATGGAAACCACGTGTGTAAGGCTTTGTAGCAACAAGGATTTGTGCTTTGAACGCAGGCGTGAAACAGTACCATATATGAACCTAGGGGTTTGACAACGCAATATTTGATGAGCTGGGACGAGAATATGGCCATCCCTCTTGCCTCAAACAAAAGCACTGAAAGATACATAACCATAAGTGTAATACACAATGATGGAGAGTGGTTTATATAGCTACTGTACAACATTAATGTTAAATTAGTTTCAATGTCACAGTTAAAGGGTTGCTTTGAAAGCTAGATAACACCGTCTGCATGGCCTACAATGATTCAGCAGTACCAGTTGGCATTCTTCATGGGCCCCTAAAAGCTTATGGGCCCCACCAGTGTTGCGCATGCACATACACACACACAAATGGATGCCAACATACATGGCATGGCTGACACAATGTTCATTCCTGACAACTTCATATCTACAGGTGATGATGACATGAAGAAATGAGAATTTACACAAGATTGCTTAAAAGGAAACATCAATAGGCATTTTCGGACCAAACAGTTACAGAAACTTTTTGAGAGGAACTGTTCACTGAGGAGTTCCTGGGGAACTAAACACCTTTAAGGGCTTTTTATCTGTTGGCATTCCACAAATAGAAACCCCTACATAAGCTATGCATACTGGCCAGCAGTTGGTACACTAATGTCACTTCTATGTGACATACAACGTAACTTCACAACAACAACAAATGAGAGCTAACGTTACTGCGTTACCGCTCCAGTATGTGGTGATACGTACCACTAATCTCATACAGAGTGCCATTAAATCTCAGAGAAGATGTAAAAACAAACAAAAAGGCAATCTCATCACGAGCTCTGGTTCCTAGTTTGTGTTGTCTTGTTAATACGGCTGTCGGGTTTTTAAAACGGCGGTTGCCAATGCCGACTCCTGAGTTCAGCCAATCTATGAGCACTTACTTCACTATAGTTCCTCATGTGCAGCAAAAGTACCTACTCTGGAGTTGGAGCTAAAAAGTTCCTCAAAACGTACTTCTAAGAACTATAATAGTTCACAGTTCCTGCGGTGCGGATGCAATAAAATGGGAGGTTCTTACAACTAAGTTCCTAGAACTATGAAATGGTTCCTGCAGTCCGAAAATGCCTAATGTAAAATATGCGGAATCAAATTTTTAGAAAACATCAGTTTCACAAATGTTGAAACCTGCATTTAACAGGTTTGTTAGGCCTTTAAGTTGTACACAATGCGCCGAATGTCATTGCATGCAAACAGAGACATTTCAGTGTCAGGACAGATTTTTCACCCAAAATCCACTGTAGCTATGTGACAGGATGTGAAAAAGTAAAGATGAATTTTGGATGTGCTTGATTTTTCCTAAACATGAACAAGTTGCCTCTCAGTGTTTGTCTTTTAACCAGTCGCTCATCTCTGCCTGATTGGTATTCAGCGGCCATGCAGTCGGTAGCTTTCATTTCATGTAAGTTCTGCTCTGCACTCCTGATTCAAATGACTTTCAATCTCTTTGTTCTGGGCAGCAGTCCAGGCCAGAGGGCCAGAGAATGATGCATCGAGGTGGTTTATTAATATGATCTGCTGTACAACCACCAACGACGTTCATATTTCTGCTCTGTCGCCTCTGAGTAGATCTGCCAGGAGTACAAGATCACCCCAAGGTACCGCCTCTGTCAAATCGCACTGGTTCCTCCATAAAAGCTGTTTCACCGCCACCAAATCATCTACTGCATTAACCCTAGATCACACTAAGTCCTGGGTTCCTGCCATATTTCTCACTAACTGCAATAGAAAGTCACCAGTTTAACGGTAACTCTTTTTGGTTCATTGAATAGATGATGACCACAGGCAGCTGCAAGGAAGCTCATACGTCCAAAATACCTCATGTTGGCAAGACCGAACAGCAGGATGGAGATCATGTTTGAAATTTGCTCCATTTTTTAATGAAGCAGATAATTTTTTACATAAACATGATGCCTGTGGAGCAATACAGAATTCCAAACAAACAAGCACTTATCCTGCCAAAATGTAATTTCTGCCACTAGAGGTCTCTCTATCAAAACACTGAAAACAAAAGACGTAGTCACGTGAAGTGGTTAAAGAATGTGGGATCATGAGATTTGTTCATTTCATTGTTAAATAGCCTCAATTGCAGATAAAATCCCTGTAAGTGACTGAGACAGAAATGTTCACAGATGAGATAATGTACAGTATTAGGTAATACCAGATATCTGAATTTTCTTGCTCCCTGATATCAGTTTCAGCATCGACTCCAAAAATCATGTTGGTAGGGCCCTTAAAAACTCTTTTGTACCCTTTGCAAAAAAGAAGTGCTTAAAGCTAGAGTTGGTAATTCTGGAAAGCTAGCAAGATTTGAAAAGTAGCAT
Organism: Naso thynnoides; assembly: GCA_029783665.1. Classification (NCBI taxonomy): domain Eukaryota; kingdom Metazoa; phylum Chordata; class Actinopteri; order Acanthuriformes; family Acanthuridae; genus Naso; species Naso thynnoides. Next base: position 2,410,061 of record JAQLOL010000009.1, read on the forward strand.
CTCCTGAGTGCTCAGTCTGAACCCAGTTCCTCCACTCGGGGCTCATTCAAAAGCCACGACCCGCACACACATGCACAAGCACTGCACATCACAACTGCTCAGTTAGGGCAGAGAGGAGACCTCAGCATATTGCTTTCAAGTTTCAACTTTTTAAACCTATGTTGCTGCATTCAGTGGTAAGGAAACACTGATCATTATCATAATGAATGTAATAAAACAGAAATGGCCATAGAAGAACAGCAAACATTGCATCACTTTTCAGGCCAACTCCCTCAGTCGCCATCGCTGAATAGCCATACCGATGTTGACTGATTTGACTTCTTACGCTATCCAACTTTTTTTGTTTGTAGCCCCCTTCAAACGAGCTTTCTCTTTCTGTTTGGTTTAGCAGGAGGAACTGCTGTGGGTAAAGCCGGTAATGTGGCTGATCTCTCTACTTCTCCATACGACTGACTCACTCAGCCATAGATTTCTGCCTCACAGTTGTGTAGACTCAGTCATGTCTAATGAAAGCACAGGCCGAGTGCACGATGGCAGGGTAGACAGGTAGGCATCTAGTGAATTCTTCAGGCTGTATCAATTAATAATGGAATAGACAGTGAATATTTTTCTCTCTTTTTTTTCTCTCAGAGCATTTACTATTTTGATTGCCATCAAGCTGTGAAGAGGTTTTCTCCAAAGGCTTCTAAACATCATTATCAACCTTGCCTTTAAGCTACACATGTAATATAACATTTAAGAGATTGCTTTGTTGTAATATTGTATTCTATGTGCACAAGAAACATTTTCATGCTCCTGTTTTTGGTTGGTACGTGGTTTGTTTTTTATCTTGCATTCCCGATTCCAAGTCAAGTGTTCCATCTGGGATAATAAAAATGGCTGAACTGAACTGAGCTAATGTTCCCGTCTCTGTTTGCTTTTATTCTGAGTAATTTTAGGAAAATTAAACCTCAAATAGAAGAAAGTAGACACATTTTTTGTAGAAGAAAAAGTTCCTCTTTTATAACTTTGATCTTTTAGTGACCTCTCATATTTCTCCATCAAACCTCAGGGAGGGAACCCCTACTCTAAAGGAGTTTGGCCCTTGGAAGCTTAAGCAGACCCAACATCTTCTCCCGTAGGTGTTCCACATTTGGATCAGTCTGCTGGTTTGTGCTGCTCGACATCAGGAGACATGAAGAGGTGGAGGGCAGCAGCAGCAGCGGAGGCCATTAGTGGGCTGTAGATGTTCAATTAGCGGTGAGTCACACAGGTGGTGTTGATCACGATGTCCAAGGTGGAACAAGGTCCAGGGCATCTGTCCACTGCAGCAGTCCTGCCAGGAAGCTGCGCATGGACATCTGTTCATCACCGCGCTCCAAATGAACAATTTCTCCTTCTAACAAGATGGCGAGCCCTCCAAATGCTACCGATGCTGCCTCTGATCACTACAACTGAAAATTTTATTATCTGCCATGTTTCTCTTTTCTACCTCCTCATCTGCACACACACTCACACACACACTCACACACATACACACTCACACACACATACTTCAGTGATCAGGCACCAGTGCAACCCCCAGATAGAACTGGGCTAGAGTACAGTATGTGGCCGCAAGTATGATCCTCAGAGGAGGAAACCTAGATACACCAGTGATAACCTGTATATCAAGCTCTCAATCTGCCACACGCTGAAGGGGGGAAATAAATAGCCTTCATCTCAGTGAAAGTGTGCAAAGTGGTAAATCTTGCCCATTGTGAAAGTGGGACATGCCAAAGCATGGAGGGAAAAGAGACGACGACAAGGGCACTGGAGCAGGGCCTCAAAGAGGGAGACGAGGGGGGAGAAAATGTGGGTTCCCTCCCTCTAAAGTCATCATTAGGTTTCACTTACATTTTCTGCGCTTGTCTCCCCAGGGCCATCCCACCTGGACGACCTTCCCCTTGCGATGGCGCGCTGAGATTACATGTTGACAAAGCAATCACAGGGAACCGACCCAAGTCTGCAAATGTCATTTTTGTCCTCGTCGCACCTCGTTGGTGGTTTTCTCTTTGTGCCCTCATCCTGAAAGGAGTCGGTCATCCAGACCAATTCAGAAGTGTCCCGTAATTATAGACTTGTCAGTACTGATTTTCATCAACAACTGTGCATGTGCACAATCCGGCAGCAATGTTAATGAGTCCTCAATTGGAGTTAATCAGCTGCAAGCACCGCAGTGGCCGCCTCAGCATTCCCTGATGATCCTGTAAGCTACTGTCAAACGTGCACTCCGGCGCTGAGCATTTTGTGATGAGGCCAGCGGATGATAAGACGCTGACACGCTAACACGACTCTCCTGTTCAGTTTTACCCCTGAGCTTCATAAAAGAAAGTGCTTCCCCAGCAAAATCTTTTATTTTTTAGTCAAAGTTTATGTCCACCCGCTTCACTACTCTTGATTCGGCGAACAATCCCTTCACTTAATTAGGAGAGCTATTTCTTCTTCAGACAGGCCTCCCAGTGGGTCACAGATTCAAAGAAATTCTTCAGCTAATGGGAGTTGGTGAGCACTTTGTTCATTTTACTGAGCCTCGGCTGGGAAATCTTTTGACACTTTGTGAAGGAGCTTCTCTAACAGAAAGGTTTGCGGTGCTCAACGCCAACGTAGCCGAAACAGTCAACCTTAAAAGTCAGTGCTCTCTGCTGGACAGAGTGGTACTGTAATTAACTTCATGTCTCACTGTGTGCGTGTGTGTGTCATGCTGAAAGAAGTTCAGTTGGAAAGGTCATGTGATTATTGCACTGGAGATCCTAAAGAGGAGGAGACGGAGGTGCAGAGTTCAGTTCGGACTGCGATGGCTGCAGGTGGATGTTTCTCTGCCTTTTTTTCATTGTCATCATTATTTAATTATTACTTTAAGAATAAAACAATAAGAGACAGAAATAGAAATTTGCTTAACACCTTCTCTAAGGAGCATAGATCAATTAAAATTTATTCATAATCCTAGTGAATTTGAATTCTCTTACAGCTGATGCAAGGCTTAAACACAAGAGGTTGCACACATTGCAGCCGTGCACACACACACGAGCACATTTTGGATGTTGCCTGTCCACATGCGTGAAACATCTTTGCTTGACATGAGAAACTAAATGAACGTTCTGTCAGTGGGAACTTTCAGAGTCACATCAGAGTGGCAACAAGATACACTACACGCAGTGATTGATAACTTAATGGCCTGAGATGGAAGGAGATAAGTTATTTAGCTTTCCTTACATGCTTGTGCAGTTCAACTATTTGAATGATTATGCAGAAAGTTTAAAGTTAATTACTTTTGTAGTAGGCTATTTTTGATTCAAAGAATTGAAAACTGCAACTCAGCACTGAGAAAATGAACATCAGCCTTTGTGCAGTCGTCCAGGAATAAGGGTTTACACTCATTAAAGGAATAATCCAGCGAAAAATCATCCCAGGGTCTTTTTCTGAACGGGCACTCATCAAAGAAGACATCCATAGAGTTTTTTTTCACTCATCGACCTGTATCGGGTTTGACCGGAGCAAAGTTGCAGCCCAAAAAAAGCTAACATGCATCGAAATGGGGCGGTGCGCAACACGTTTACAAAACCGGCTCTTTTAACAACTAAGACTGCTCAAAATAGCACCATGCGTCTTCAGTAGCATGACTTGGGTCTCTACACATAAAAACATGCATCAACAACTTATTTAGCATACCGGGAGGTTTGCTAAATTTAAAAACTCTCTGGAGGTCTTCTTTGATGAGTGCCCATTCAGAAAAAGACCCTGGGATCATTTTTCACAGGATTATTCCTTTAAGTAGGTGCCCTGTTCATCTGATTTGACACTTTCAGTGTGTTCACCATTTTGTAGTGATGTTTGAAGTCTTAGCCGTTAATTTCACTCACTGTAGTGCACTATAAAAAACCTATAATGCACAGCAAATGTGAGTGTACATACCATGTACGCTAGATTTTTCTTCTGTACCACAGCACATTTCTGCAGGAGAGGAAGAAGTAACCAGGAATCCAACAGGATTTTTTAAATTTATGTTAGTTAGCATGTTAGCTGATAGAAGTTGGTTGGTGAATTAACCAAAGACGTCTTATTAGACTCTTGAGGAGAGTTTGCCTCTGCCTCTGTCTGTGCCTAGAACCAGAATCTGTAGGCTACCAAAAGCTGCAAAACATTTAGAGGAATCATTTTCTGACACTTTAGTCACCAATAGCTAAATTAGCCATTAGCTCGCTAACAAACTCACTGGCTCGTGAATTTATGAACTAAACTGATTGTGGGCTATTACAGCTTGCAATCAGCAGCTTACAGACAATTTATTTGTGGTTTAACATTGAAAACTTACCAAGCTACATCAACACAACCTCCACACATTTCAGTGCAGTCCCCCTGAATGCTCCATTTGTTAGGATGATGCTGGGTGCTTCAGCTTGCATCACATGAATATCCAGCGCATCTATTGATGCTATGATGCTTAGAAAATTTCAGTGTAGTGTCCAAAATCTCATTTAATAATTTCCCGTATTCACTAATTAATAAACACTATATCGGGAATATTGAGTCAGTGAGTAAATCATCCTTTAACACAGCTTCAGATGGATGTGGAAAATAACGAATTACATTTTCTCATATTACTGTAATTGAGTAGTTTATTTGTGTACTTATACTTTTTTAAGTAGCTTTTAAAATCTGTAATTTTACTTTTACTTAAGTAGATTTTGTTTGAAGTATTGTACTTTACTACATTTTAAATCACATGCATTACTGAGTAAAAAAAACATAAAAAGCTGAAAAAAAGCTAAAACAATAAGCTTCTCCAAGTTTTCTGTGAGCTGGAGCTTCGACTGTGTGCCAGTAGTTGTCCATCTGATTGGCTCTGGCTGACTAACTGCAGCACCAGAAGGAGAACAACAGTCAGTTACACACACCCAGACAGAAAAGGGGCATTTTTGTGCAGACATGAAGGGTTGAAGATAAGATGAAGAGATGATATTACAACACCCCCCACCCTTCCCAAAAGTAACTAAGTAACTTTAACTGAGTACATTTTAAATCAGCTACTTTTTACTTGTACTTAAGTACATTTTTACACCAGTAATTTTACTTCTACTTAAGTAAAATTTTATCAAGGTAACATAACACTGCTTCTACTTAAGTTGATTTTTTTTGTACTCTTTCCACCCCTTGCTTCAGTCTATCTCTTCTTCAAGCTAAACTCCCTGAGGTCCAAGACACCAATGAAGCAATCCTTAAGCTCCATGACTGCTGGACTGCATGTGTAAATGTACCAGAGGATGCTAAAAAACAAATGTTTTAAGTATTTTTAAATTGATTCCCTTTACGTAAGGACATAAACTTATCAATCATCCCTCCTAGACTCACTCACAGGGTCTCTTTAACCTGCCGACCTGCATATTTCACCTTTCTTTTTGTGTACTTGTTTCTTCTCACAGCTTGTCAGAGATAAATAAGTTTGTGACATTTAAAAAACAAACATCACAGAGTCACAAATCACCTTGCCTGTGTTTGACATTAATCAGTGAAGCGGTTTAATTACCTTTCTGAAAGTATACAGACTCAAACAGAGCTGCTCCTCGTCTAATCATAAAGCCCAAAAAACTACTTCCCTGCTCCCTCGGTTGTCGAAATTTCTTTGAAAATCTTAACTCAGCTTAATCATCAGGCTCAGCCGTTGTTCCACTAATGACTAGCACAGTGTGTGTTTGACGTGGCGGCACCGGATCGGCAGCAGCTGACTGCACACGGAGCACCGATGCCGGTGGTACTGACAGTGAATTCTAAGTAGGACACCGAGGCTGCTAGAACAAGCTCCTGAAAGCTACTGGAGCCTTTTTTTATTTAACTTCTTCTGCCGGCTCAAAGTGGGGATGAAGCGAGGGCAAGCAATGAATCACAATCCACAGTTTGTCCTTCACCTAATTTCTCACTGCGCTGAGGCTCAGGTGATTTAATCTGTGGTGCACACACACACACACACACACACACACCCTTGTTTGTTAAAGTGAGGAAATGTGTGTGTTTGGTCTTTTTATTGAAGTACACATAATGAGAGAAACATTTTTAAAACATTAGAAAAATAAGGCTGCTTCATGGGGCAAGCAACAGTCCACCACTGACAAAAGTTAGAAACTCCATCAGTTGCACCTTGTTCATGATCAGATGTAGCACCAGTGGATGAGCTAAAGAGGAGAGACAAGAGTTCCTGCTGCGGATAATGGTGGTATTTCTGCAGTGGATTTTTAAAGGGTGGGTTTACCTACACAGTAGCTGTGTTTACATGGAGCCTAATAAATTAAAATATCGTCTTAGAAATAGAAAATGGCCAAAACAGGCCACTTGCGCTCACCTTCTTCCTAGTTTCTAGTAGGAATGTGTTATTATCAAGCTGTTGTTGATAAAGAGCATCATTATAATCACAACTACTAGACTTTCTCTACAATTGACCATCATGTAACTTATTCATCATACTGTTTACCAGACCAGTTAAGAATGAGAAAAAGGGTGCATAAAAAAGCAGCTAGAGATTCAGATCATTTACTTCAGGAAAAGCACAAATGCCACCCTTAGAAATATCTCATGTAAGTAAAAGTTTTGCACTCACAGCCTTACTGAAGTAAATTTATGTAAAATGTTATCATCAGAATGTACTTAATGAATGACATTTAACTGTTGATCTTGCAATAAAATTCTCCTACCTTCTAAAAGTCCTGTCTGAGTTTTTCTATCTGCTGTTTTACTATCTGTATATTCCTGCTGCATTAATTTGTATGTTGCATTTTCCTCCTGTAGATGTTGAAGTTTGAGCTCATTTGAATTACTTTATACACTGTTGGCCACTTTTGTCTACAGCAATGTATCATATTCTATAAAATCATCATATGTTTGAAGCGTGGCTGTCCTTTGAGAACTAAGTATCTGTAAAAATTCTGCTTTTTATGAGCTCATAAAAACAGCCTGTTTTCAGCTCTGTGACGATGCATTTTCCAGCTCATCCAAGGCTTTTTACAGCCCTCATTTAGCTGAAAACGGAGGAGAATTTCCTCAAGACGTGAAGAAAAAATTCATCCTTCAGTTTATCACGAACATTAAACATCAATACATCTGGACAAACAAGGTCATTGGCGAAACTGCTGGAGCCTGTTTGTGGCACTTGTGAGCCGACAGAAGGATGCACGGAGGTGCCTCTCTGTAGTGCTGTAAGAAATTGCTTTTGCATGTTGGTATTCCTTTTTATTGTGGTCATTTAGACCAGTGGTTTTCAACCAGGGGGTCGTGACCCCTAAGGTGCTGCAGGGGGTCCCCCAAAATAGTTAATTTTTCATCAAAATAATTTTTATCTGGGAATTTTTTTAAAATCTGGACAAAAATTACATCCAGTAAACTCAATTTAAAGTAAACTCTAATATCATGTGCAATAATAGGCTCCTTTTTTTCTCTATTTTAAAAAAAATCTGGGAATCCCTGGGCTGAAAAAAGTTTAAGACCCCTGATTCAGACTTTGTGGCACTTAAAATTATAATGCTCGCTTTCATCTGTATGAGTGTGTGTGGGTGCATATGCGTGAATTTTAGGCTTACAGTGATTACATGAGATGCATTTGGTGCAGCAACAAATAAACTGCATGAGTGAATGATTGTTGTTGACGTGAAAATCCAGCATAGCCGATGTTTGTGCAGGTTGGGCAGGTATCGGCTGAGTTAAGTCAGGAGTTAAAGGGGGAATAATGTTATCTAACATGGTGACAATTTGAAATTTAAGGCTTTTCTCTTTTATCTGTGAATGGTTCTGTTACTGGACGCATGAGCGGTACATATCAGTACGAACGCATAGAAAATTCAGCATCTTTATCATCATTTTCCACATTTGCTCCCTTTATGGCTGAAAGCTTCATCAGTTGGCAGCTGTGCCTTCCTGTCTCAGACATAATCATCCCCGGCAGAATGAGGCTCCAGTCAAAGAGCCGCTTGCACGATGTTCACTGTCACTATACGAGACAGATCTACATGAAACACCTGGGGAGAGTCATTGTGGCCTTGCAACCTATCAGAACACTAAATCTAAGAAATGCCCCCAGAGGAGAGAAAGAATGGCTCCGCCGAGGCTGCAGGTTTCAGCAGGAAGAGTAGTTGAAACGAGAAATTATTATTATTATTATTATTTTTTTTTAATGGCTGCTTTGGTCAGATGTCAAATTCAAGAGGAGAGAGTGTTCATTACACAACAAGATTTTTCTGTGTTAATGTGATTTGTGTTTATAATTAAGTCTGAAACTTCGTTTTTGAAAAATAAATTTTGCAAGTTATCTCCAGCTGTTGACCATGTTGTCTGTTATAAAATGATGTGTCATCACCTTAAACTGCTCTATAAACAAAGAGGGAGATGTATTGAATTATTTAGGAGTGCAAAAAAAGTCTTTACTGTCACACATGCTAAATGCAGAATGAAAACCTTGACAATTACTGAGAACAAATATCAGAACACTAGTTAAATTTATCTTTCAAACCCTGTAAAATATTCCTTTTAATATTCTGTGGGCTCCAAACATGTCAGACTATAGCAATAAGTTCATCTGCTGTGTACACATTATAGTCTGCTTACAGGTGCATTTCTGCATATATGATAAAAGTTGATAAAGCCTTTAGTGAAAGCAAGCTATGAAGTCCGATAAATGTCAACAAGTGATGTCACTCGGGTCAGCGTCAGTGGCAACCCAATCGCCAGGAATTAAAGTTGTACAATTCTTTAACTTTTTGCTGTTATTGAAACCATTTATGTGAAAACAGCATTTCTGTGGTTAATGTCTAGGTAAGTTAAGGAAGAAACAAAGAGCAAGCATAACTAAAACTAATGTAATACAATCAACACGAAGAACTGAAGGAATAAATAAGAGGAAAGCCAAAGACCAAGGAGAAAAGTTTAAAAACTGGGAAAAATAAAATAAAATAAATAAATGTTTTGTTTTGTTTTTTTTAAAAAAAGGAATTACACAAGGATCACAGGCAATACTGGGTCTAAAACACTGGACCAGGAAATGGGACCACAAAGGGAGAGAAGACAGGTACCTAAATATTCTTAAACAAGTGAGAAAATGTGACACAAGTGAAAAACATTAGAGGAGTGCAAGCAATCACACAGGTAGGACATTTGAGAGAATTAAGGGATCTCAGATAAGACAAGACAATGGGTACCAAAACACGACAAGAAACACAAGGAAACATAAATAACATATACAAAAATTCAGAAAGCCTGATGGGTCTCACCAGCAACTGATTTCGTTGGCAGAAACACAGCTGCATTAAGTCCTGTTGTCATTAAAAAGTCATTAAAAACACCTGATTTGGGCTGACAAAAAAACTGCTGGAAAATCTTGTGTTGTAAAAAAAAAAAAAAAAAAGTAGCCTTGGTCATCAAAGAAATGCAAAAAGTCTTGACGGTCAAAGTGAAAACTGTCAACTTTGATGCAGCAATGAACACTGGTCTGCTGCTGGGAAGCCCTCTTGCACAAACTGTTGAAATGTTAAAAAGTTACAAGCGAAATGTGAAAACAATGTCTACATGATTTCCAAAAAATGGAAACTGCAAACATGTTTGTTTGTGGGGGAAATCAAATTCTTAAGGTGGATTTATGGCTGAACATAGGCTCTATGCAGAGCCTTACACCACATAAGTGGCCTACGCCGTTGTGAGCATTTATGCTCGCACACTGGTGTGTCTGTGTCGTATGCCTATACACATTCAGAGGCTGTCGGTCAGCCTTCGAGTTTTAGCTTTAGGTGGAAGCCATCAGGTGGTAGCAGCTAACTACAAGCTAGCATCAAGCACAGTATCCTCATAGTTTCTGAGGTCTGCAAAGCTCTGTGGAAAGTATTGCAGCTAGAGTTCCTTCCCTGTCCTTCAGTCAGGACCTTTTAATTTGGGTGAAAATAAGAAAAGTTCAAGTTTTTGATTTCCAACATGGAAATCAATAAAAATATTTTTTTATAACCATCAGTAACTGAAGGACTGAGTCCCACTCTGTTCTTTGAAATAACCTGTGAAGTCTAACAGTGCTGATGAAGTTTTTAGTGTCTCGGTAGTCTTAGAGTTGCAGCAAAATGAAGTGGGTTTTTTTTCCACCTTACGGTCACCTGTTAGAGGGCGTATCTAAAGACAGACTGAGGTTATAGCTGGAGGGTTAAGCAGAAATAAGATGGTTCCTCCTCGTCAGAAATCAGAGGCCGGAAACAGTCTGACTTTCAATTAACATTACCGCGCCCTCGCCATCACTCCACATTTGCATCACTTCACCGCAGCCGGCCTCACACACACACACTAGTTTACAAGTAGGGAAATTGGAAACTGAAGTGTGACTTGACTTTGTGGAGGACATCCTGTTAGAGAAATGATCAACCTACCGTATCAGCCATCATTCTAAAAACAGCCCCTCTCCCTCAGAGGCCCGGGGGCATGGCAGATGTCACAGCCTACGAGGAGGGGGGTCACACAGGGGTTAAAACTCAGAGAGGACTCTGGGATCAGGTGCACATATGTTACTGAAGTGCACTCTAAGATTCCATGACAGCCTTAGTGACGGGTCAGTGTGTCCAGAGAGAGTAGCTGCCGTCGTCATCATCAGTGTGTTACAAAATGTCTGGCTTTTGGCAGTGATATTATTAAAATATAACTGTCCATTTTCTTGGGAAAATAAATTATCTAAATTAATTTGGCTCAAATTAGATCAGATCATGTGAAGAGAAAACTTACATGGGGTTTAGTATTAAATGGTTCATCCTCTGGAGAGCATAAATGTTTACATTTTGTGTTCACTTGCAGCATTGTCATGGGTTGGGGTTAGGGTTATGGTTACATCACCACCATTATGATATGATATTTGAAAGAAGATTTGCTTCTTAATCCCCAAAGAGAAGTTAAAATTTACTGTTTTGCAAGTTAAGTTTTTCTAATGAATTCTGAGTCCTTGTCCCTCCTCCTCTACATCTGTGAGGTTAAGACGTCTGTCTTTAAAATTAACAAACCAGCCCAGTTTTTAGGGTTTTATTTTCTTGCTTTTAGCATAATGCTAAAAAAGTACTGAAAAAAAAAATACACAGAATGTCCCAGACACACTCTAGTTTTGTTACTGCACAACTTTGCTCCCAGCTCACCTTTAAAGTTTCAGTAGATAACTTCTGCAAATGAGCTAGCAAGCTAACGTTAGCTGTAGCATGAGATTCACTGAGAAGCAAATCCTTTATTTTATTTGTTGTCTGTCTCTCTTTTAAGTACAGTTTGAACTGAGATGAAACGGTTGCAGGGAAAGTTGTAGCGGAGTAAACTAGTACATCACTAGTAAACTAGTGAGCTAATCAGCTCATACCGACGTCACCTGTTGCTAAGAAGGGCAGCGTAGACCAGCATATTAGGACAGAGAGTACAGAGCGCGTCACTGATTTTTCAATTTCCCTGTGGCAAAGAAAATATGGTAAAAATAGGGCTTGCTGGAGACCAATTCAGCAGTGAATGGCATCACTTTTCAACGACTATTACACTGTTTAATCAGGTTACACAAAATAATGGCAAATTTAAGCCAAAAAAGTTATCCAGTTTCACTTTAATGTTTACATGGAAGTGAAATTGTATTAAATCTGCAGCTTTTTGTCCTCAAAGCACAAACATATCTACCTAAGAAAAAAAAGAAATTACCAAAGACAAGGTGGAGGAATTTTGTCCCAATCTTCCTCTCAGATTTAATGTTCAAAAGAACAAAAAAGGTTTCTTTTCTCGGCTGCAGAGACGTATCAAGGATTACAAAAACCTCCCATGTCAGAGTCCTGCAAGGCATTAAAGGTAGTAATCACCAAACTGAGGGAAAACAACTGGATAACCTGATTGTCTATTGATTCTGTATGTTCTGCTGTGAACAGATTTACCATCGCCTGGGGCCCAGTGTGCAATAGGAGCGGCTAGCTGGGTGTGTTTACGTGCAGCAAACACACACTGCCAGCACATCATATTTGGTGTGTGTTTGAGTCACACTAAAGCCAAATAAAGCTCTCAAAACAACTTGTGTTGGCCAATAAAAAAGGTCTCGCCTGTGCTTTGCTCTCTTATAATGAGCCGAGTTTTCCCTTCAGCTAACTCCCCGACTCGTGATGGTCGTAATTTCAAAAGAACATTCTTCCTTTTTTGTTTTCAGAAGATGAAACATGAGCCAAGCTATTTATGCTCCATAAAGTCCAGAAGAAAGTGCATTTGTCTGGGCTGCTGCAGCTTCTCAGTATCTGCTATTGATCTGAATCGTCACTGCAGCTTTTGCAGAAGGATCAGTGCGTCTGTTCTTACCAAACAGGTCACTTTGTTGAAAAATCAGATTGATCATTTTCTTTCTTTACATGCTCATAACAGAAGGCAGCGTCTGGGTTTAATAGCAATATTTGGCTCTTTTTTCCTGAACGGTGACGCAGATTGATTTTGTTTTGTTGTAAGGCTGCGTGATAAGCAGAGGGAAAATAATGAGCATTGTCTCATTAATGGACAGAGAATGCGTTATGGGTCATACATTTCAAATGAATTATGCATAAGGAATAAACAACCGTTGTGGCAGCTGGCTATTCATCAACAGAGAGGCCAAATCATTTCGCAGCAAATGTTTGATCGCGTCTCTTGCACCTGACGGATACTTAGTGACACTTCATTGGAAATGCATCACAGCAGAGTGGGAGGGTGGGACTGTTTGCTTGTATTGATGTGTTAAAGTCCTCCTGCGATGAACAAACATTTTGTCACCACAACATCACAACTGTTTCCACAAGGAGTCAACTGAGGGTTAACGTTTACAGCTGCAACCCATCACTCAACTCCTCTTTCCTTTTGATAAAGCATTATCTTGTCTTTCATTGAAGGGCATTTTCTTTCAAATTAGCAGATTGATGCCAACAACTGAAACATCTTTATAATGTGATTAAAAACCCAGAGTCATGTCATTCTGCCCTGATATTTAAGAGGTCTGAAGTTTATTTTTCAAACTTTTGGGGTCAATTTTTATTCTAACCTTCAAATGACCAAGCAAACAAACTTGTGTGAGTAGCGAAAAATTTGCCATTTTGATAGAGATGACATCATAATATATGTAGACAGACATTTAAAGCCCCGTTTGAAAACCTCAATACAAGCTTATAATGTGAAAAATGACATTCAGCGCAGCTCAAGGACACAGTTTTTTGCTGCTGAACAAATGATTAAAGGGCATCTCCAGTCATAATCAATGTTTGCCTCATAAATCAAGTCACCTATGATCAGTTCATCTCATCTCATCCCATCCACACACCCAACTGCAACGTGTGGACGTTTATATTCAGTTTTGTTCAAGAATACGGTGCTGAGTAAAAGTGCATGTATGAGCACCGGACATATTTTAAAATCATTCTGTGGTTGCACATTTCCTCATTTTGACTGCTGCTTCAATTTTAAAATTCATTTTGAAAAGATAATTTAACCAAATTCAAACTTACCGGCATCCGCGTTGTTCATATCGCAAGATAATTGACGTCACACCTCAGCATGCAGCGTGCGGCGTGCAGGCACGCTTAGGCACACTGAGGCAACTACCCGGATATGAACAATGTGGATGCCAGTAAGTTTGAATTTGGTTAAACTATCTTTTTAAAATGAATTTTAAAATTGAAGCAGCAGTCAAAATGAGGAAATGTGCAACCACAGAATGATTTTAAAATATGTCCAGTGCTCATATGTGCACTTTTACTCAGCACTGTATTCTTGAACAAAACTGAATATAAACGTCCACACGCTGCAGTTGG
>JAQLOL010000009.1:2430689-2459676 GCA_029783665.1 Naso thynnoides
GTCGTGTCCTGTGGTCTTTCCCACATTTACCCACCCTTTTTTTATGATTTTCCCCCGGCTCCGGGGCGTAACATTTGGAGGCACCGCTGGGATTGTGTGCAGCGTGGTTAAACATCGAGGAGAGGTGTCCTTCAGCCGCCACACATCCCTTTTAAAAACAAAACAAAACAACCCGGACCGTCTGAGCAAGTGAGGAGTTGGCCGCGTGGGAACTCGACTGTCTTCGGCTGCAAGCTATCCGAGGTATTGCCACATACCAGGAAAGCTGCTGTTAACGGAGATTAATCAGTACAACCTCGTGCTAGCACCCACAGTCTGCTAAGAGAATGGCGTCTACAGAGATAGAGAAACTACAACTCGGAGTTATTAGAGAACTGTGTTTGCTGCCCAGAGAAAGTTTAGTGGAACTGTGTGACTATTTGATCCTCGCTGGAGCGAAGTTTGAGCATGTCAGTGGCGGAGGACGAACGGCTCTCATCACGTTAATTTCGAGCTACATCCAGAGGGAGGAGCTAGAGGACCTTGAGGACCAAGGTATGGCTGACTTACTCCATCTTCAAGACAAAATCTACGAGCTACAGGCTGTGTGCAATGCTAATGAAGACAAACAAGTGGAGGAGCAGCAGAAGAAACAAGAGGAAGAGGAGGAAAAAATATTAAAGGAAATTGAGGCATTGCAGCTGCGGCTAGCAAACGCAAAGAGCGAGAGGGACAACAAAGAGAAAAGAGAGAATAAGGAGAAAAGAGACACCAACAACAACGGTTACAACGGACAGGTAACACAGAGCACGGCTCACAACTCTCCACCTCGTTATTGGCACAAAGACTTTAAAATTGCTGGACAAATTGGTGAACCAGGCCAAAAGGATAAATTGACTTTTTCGAGTTTAGCACGGCAAATTGAACATGGCCTAAGCAAGGGGTTTCCAGAACTAGAGATTGTGGATGCAGTGATTAGAGCCATAGCACCTGGCATGCAGCTTCGCAGCTACTTGGAGAGAAAAGTGAGCTTGACTTTACCAACACTGAGGCGAATCCTCCGTTCGCATTATCAAGAGAAAAGTGCAACTGATCTCTATACACAGTTGGCGTCTGAGGTGCAGGGATTGAAAGAAACCCCCCAGAACTTCCTCATTCGCACCCTCGATTTGAGACAAAAGATCTTGTTTGCCTCGCAGGAATCCGAGTCCGGTCTTCAGTACGATCCTGGGCTGGTGCAAAGGATGTTTCTTCATACAGTGTTAACTGGACTGCAGAACGACAACATCAAACGTGATCTCCAGCCTTATTTGGAGCAAGCCGACATCTCGGATGAACTGTTGCTTGAGAGAATGAACACGGCATGTGCCTATGAGACAGAGAGACTGATGAAAAAGAAAATAGCAGGGCAACAGAAACCTGTTTCTGCTCACTCAGTGCATTCAAGTGATGTTCCTGCTGAAAAGAATGAAAAACCAAACACTCACCAGTATCCTAAAGTTTCACCTGTTCTCTCCCAGTTTGAGGAGATTAAATCAGAGATAGCTCTGCTGAAAGATCTGAAAGTCGAAGTGTCTCAGATCAGGGAGTCCATGCTACAGACCCAGCATGCACCCAGTCCACAACCACCAGCAGGGGGGGCTGAGGGCGCATCAGGACTGCAGTTCTCAGATCGGCAGATGCAGGATTTGTCACAGAGCTACTGGCTCAATGCAGGCCCTAGAAACCGAAGTGGAACTGCCCAGTACCAGCAAAGATTTGCCCCACACCGCAGTTTCCCTTCACCAAATCGTGGACAAATGAGGAGATGTTTTGGCTGTCAACAGAGTGGAGCTGAAGATTATTGCACGCACTGCTACAGATGTGGCAGCAGTGAGCACTTCCTGGCAGGATGCCGAGCAAGGGGACAGAGACAATTTGGAGGTGAGCCTTTAAATGGGGGAAGGTCACTCGCACGGGACAGGGAGTGACCAATCACACAGCAAGGTCCCAGCAATGTGCACACTGTGGACAGAGGGGACAAGGGGTAATACTCAAACAGTGCGCATCCTGTAAAAGGGTACTTTATTGTTCGAGACCATGTCAAGTTGATAATTGGGCCGAACACAAAAAACATTGTAGACCTCTTTCATGTATGACTGCTAATGCTACCTCAAAAAGAGAAAGACAGGCTAAGAGAGCCCCATTAGTAGGAGAGAAACACATGGTTGGCTGTTTTATACAAGGTCACAGGGTTCAAGCTCTGTGGGACTCAGGCCCCCAAGTAACGATAATTGACGAGTTATGGAAAGAAGTGCACTTACCAGACATAAGATTGAGAGACATTTCTGAAATTTTGGACGTGGCACCAGCTCTAGATGTAAAGGCAGCAAATGGGGAAAGCATGCCATATACAGGATGGATTGAGATAACTTTCAGGTTAGCTTCCGGGGCTGCATCTAAGACAGAAGTAATTGTTCCCACGCTTGTAATGAAGGGGGATAAACTTGCTCAACCAATCATTGGTTCTAATGTAATTAAGATTATTATTGACAGTGAATTGAAACAGTCAGACACTATTCACCGGTAACATCTGAGTAAAACAGTGAGAGCAGCATTCCCAGGCCACACAGACACTTTGGTAAAACAAGTAACTGCTGTTGTGGAGCAAGTCAGTGTTAAGCAAACAAATGAATACGTAGTCAGGACAAAAAGGGAAAGAATCAACATACCTAAACATATGTCAGTCCAAGTTGAGTGTCACGTCCGCATGGACTTGCCACATGAGGATGCAACACTAATCTTTGAACCCGATGTGAATCCTCGCTGGACAGAGGGACTTGAACTGTGTGACATGCTTGTAGAGGTAACCAGAGGCACCAAGAAACCTTCTGTTACTGTAAGTGTGCAGAACCCTACAGATCACGACATAGTGTTAGCAGGGAGAACTGTGATTGGTACTGTCCAGCATGTCCAGGCAGTCTACCCCGCCTCTATGCTGGAGAGATCCCGCCCACCACCATTAGTCACAACAAATCACATCACTACTGAAGAGGATCAAACTGATGGTAATGTTTGGGACCCACCTGTAAATTTGAGTCACCTCAGTGAGTCAGAACAAGCGATAGTTCGCCAGGTGTTGAGAGAGGAGTCTGCCTCCTTTTCAAGGACAGATGACGATATTGGCTGCATAGAAAAATTGCAACTTACCATATCCCTAAAAGACACTGAGCCTGTAGCAAAAACCTATCTTTCTGTGCCTAAGCCACTGTATCAGGAAATGAAGGACTACCTGAGTGATCTCATTGCTCAGGGTTGGGTAGAGAAATCTAACTCCCCTTATGCTTCACCAGTCGTATGTGTCCGAAAAAAAAGACGGTAGTCTACGACTGTGCATTGACTACCGTGAGGTGAACAGGAAGACGCTCCCTGACCGTCAGCCTATCCCCAGGGTGCAAGACATAATGGATGGCCTAGGAGGCAACTCATGGTTCTCACTCCTGGACCAAGGGAAGGCATACCATCAAGGATTTGTGGCGAGGGAGAGCAGACCACTGACCGCTTTTGTGATGCCATGGGGTCTCTATGAGTGGATCAGGATTCCCTTCGGTCTTATGAACGCTCCAGCCGCCTTCCAGCGCTGTATGGAGGATTGTTTGGAGGGGCTGAGAGATAACATCTGTATCCCTTATTTAGATGACACCCTAGTCTTCAGCAGGACCTTTGAGGATCATGTTGAACATGTGAGGACAGTGTTACAGCGACTACGCCAGCATGGTATTAAGTTAAAACCCAGGAAGTGTGAAGTGTTCAGACGTGAGGTACGCTATTTGGGGCGCATCGTGTCGGCGGAGGGCAGTAAAATGGACCCTGCTGATACTGTAGCAGTGAGAGCTTTAAAGGAGAAGCGGCCACAGACTGTGGGAGAACTGAGAGCAGTCATGGGACTTCTGAGCTACTACCAACAGTACATCAGGGACTTCTCCCGCATCGCCGGCCCACTCTATGCTCTGACAGAATCAGACCCCAAATCAGACAAACACAAGGACAATAACACAAGGACAAAAAAATTGAAAGGAAAGCTCAAAGGGGCACCATCACACAAGCTGATCACATGGACAGATGAACATCAGCTGATACTGGAGAGGTTGATTGACTGCCTGGTTGAGCCACCGATTCTTGGATTCCCAGACTTCAACAAATCATTCATCTTACACACAGACGCATCACACCAAGGTTTAGGTGCAGTGTTATACCAAGAACAGGAGGGTAAGCTACGTGTAATAGCCTATGCATCACGCACCCTGACCAAAGCAGAAAAGAACTATTATCTTCATTCAGGGAAACTTGAATTTTTAGCTTTGAAGTGGGCTGTTACTGAGCGATTCAGAGACTATTTAACTGGCTCCTCCTGTACTGTATATACAGACAACAACCCACTTACCTATGTGTTGTCAACAGCTAAACTAAATGCAACAGGGCATAGGTGGGTTGCAGAATTAGCGGACTTTGACCTAGTCATTAAGTATCGTCCAGGCAGAGAAAATTGTGATGCTGATGGTCTTTCAAGAATGCCCTGTGATATAGAGACAATGATGAAGGAATGCACGGAGGAAATGTCATCCCCTTCAGTGCAAGCCACAATACAAGCTGTTGAAAGTGGTGTCTCACACACAGTATGGTCCATGATGTCTTGTGAGTGTGCAGAAATAGGTGAAGACACACCTACACCGCTTTCAAGAACAGATATTTGTCAAGCTCAGAGAGAAGATCAAATCATTGGTCCAGTAATTGCCTGTAAACAAACAAATGTAAAGCCGACTAGACAGCAGTTAAAATCATTCAATGTAAAGATCAAGTGTTTGCTTCGTGACTGGGAGAAACTTACCTTTGATGGAGATGGAATACTTCAACGAAAGACTGCAACCAGAACTCAGCTTGTTCTACCTGAAAGATACAAATCAACAGTTTTGAGACAGCTCCACAATGAGATGGGACATCAAGGCATTGAGCGCACAACATCGCTCATCCGGGATCGCTTTTTCTGGCCACACATGCAGCAAGAGATAGAGCATTATGTCACACAAAGCTGTACATGCCTGAAACAGAAAAAGCCCTGTAGAGAAACAAGAGCTCCACTAGTACCGATTGTTACCACTCAGCCATTCGAACTCGTATCCATTGACTTCCTGCATCTGGATAAGTGTCGGGGTGGATATGAATACATATTGTTAATAGTAGATCATTACACGCGCTTTGCACAAGCCTACCCCACGACATCAAAATCTGCCAAGACTGTTGCTGATAAGATATTTAATGATTATGCACTGAAGTTTGGATTCCCTCTGAGGATTCACCACGACCAGGGAGGTGAATTTGAGAACCAATTGTTTGCACAGCTGAAGAAAAACTGTGGAGTGATGGGCTCTCGAACCACGCCTTATCACCCGCAAGGCAACGGGCAAGTGGAACGGCTTAACAGAACATTGTTACAAATGTTGAGAACGCTCACAGAGAAGCAGAAGTCAGATTGGAAAGAGTCACTGCCCAAGCTCATCTATGCATATAACAGCACCAGAAGTGAAGTCACTGGGTTTTCACCTTTTTACCTCCTGTTTGGCAGATCACCAAGACTACCTGTTGACTTGTTGTTTGGATTGACTCCTGAAACTGGAACTGCTGACCACAAAGAGTACATGAAAAAGTGGAAACGACAGATGCAAGAGGCGTATGAGATCACAACAGCAAATACAAACAAAAGTGCTGAGAGGAGCAAGAGGAATCATGATAACAAAGTCAGAAGTTCTGTTTTGCATGAGGGCGACCGTGTTCTCATTAGGAATATGACACCTAGAGGTGGGACGGGAAAGCTTAGAAATCACTGGGAGGATTGCATCCACAAAGTAATTCGTCAGGTGGGAAAGGACATGCCCATATATGAAGTGATACCTGAGCAAGGCAAAGCGAGAGGACGAAGGATCCTGCACCGTAACTTCCTGTTGCCGTGCGACCATTTACCCCTGGAAATTCAGCTGAAACCAGCTACAATGAAAAGACAAACCACAGCTCAGACTCGTAGAGACAAAGATCAAACTGACCAAGAGACAAACAATGATGGCAGTGATAGTGATGATGATGACTATGGGTATTATCCACTCAGACATCAGCCTGTGTCACAGCCCCAAGCCCGCACAGATGGAGAGAATGCTGATGAATGTGTCCCACAGCTCGTGGAGGATGTCGAGCTTGAGCATCAGAACATGCACCAGCTGGGGCAGGGCGCGAATTATCCACTGTTAGAAGAGGACATGTCACTTCAAGAGGAAATTGTACTGGAGGAGAGGATACCAGTAGCACCATCACCTGTTCAAAGTGAAAGTCACGATGTGAATAAACCACAGCACCAGCGACCAGTGAGAGAGCGACGACCTCCAAAAGTCTTCACATATGATCAGCTGGGCAATCCCAGTTGCTGTGGCACCAGACTCCCAGATAACATTATGCACTACTATCCTCCAGCATCCTATGGAGCCATGCGAGCAGCAAGTACATGGACAGCTCCAGTGCAGTACTGGAATTATCAGCCGGCTGTTGGGCCGGGCTACTGAGTGTTGGTAAACTTACATCTTTCATACACACACACTCATGGATGGACTGTTTCATGAACTGAGTGTTGATACACACCTTCCATACACACACACACACTCATGGATGGACTGTTTCATGAACTGAGTGTTCATACACACTTCATACATACATCATACACTCCTTGATGGACTGTTTTGCAGCCTGAGTGTCGATAAACTTACATCTTTCATACACACACACTCATGGACTGTTTCATGGACTGAGTGTTGACATGCTTACAGATACATACATACCTTATACAGTCATGGATGGACTGATGAACGAGTAGAGTGTTGATACGTATGTGTAGCACATGCCCCTGGACTTTGAGTAAGCCGATTGAGTGTATACAGACTGTTGAATGATTAATTTGCTGACATTAGGTACAATAGGTAAATGCTTTGAACATTGCTCACCTGTTGGTTGAGATGTCGGGGACGACATCTGTGTTGTGGGGGAGTGTGTCATGGTTATAACGATTGAGTGTGATAAAATGGGTTAATAGTTCATTATTTTTCATATGTTGATAATTCATGAAAAGCAGTGCTTAAAAGAAATAACAATTCATTGTTTTCATAGGTGCTGAGCTAAAAAGGGTTAAAAAGATGATCGAATTCACTCTGTGTTCAATTGTTGATGTCTGTGTTTTTTTCCGGGTTAGAGAGAAACCTGTGGCTGAATGATCACTGATTCTGTGTTGGATAAAAAATGTCTTTCTTCTTGATCCGCGTTAGAAAAAAAGCGTGTGGCGCTGAAAAAAGTTGGATAATATACACTAAAGGCAAGCGTGTCGTGTCCTGTGGTCTTTCCCACATTTACCCACCCTTTTTTTATGATTTTCCCCCGGCTCCGGGGCGTAACATTTGCAGGGCAGTGTATGTGGGATTTAATCAAAATTAACTACAGCATGTGTGTTCATATTGAAGGAATTTATGAGTTTTTACAATTTTTAAACTACAATTTAGCTCCAAGGCACAGAGAAAGAACAAATATCAGAAAAATTAAAAAAAAAAAATCACCTTTCAAGAAGTTTCAAGAAGGCGCAGACGTTTAGTTTGTTGGGGTTGTGAGTTCACTCACAAAATGATGCCAGAAACTGTTTTCTAGTAAACACACACACAGAGTCTGCAATTGGATATATGTGTGTGTGTGTGTGTGTGTGTGTGTGTGTGTGTGTGTGTATCTCCGGCTGGCAGTCTGACAGCAGCATCTGCGAGCGTCTGAGCACTGCAGTTGATGACACTCTGCTCTGAACTGTCACGGGAGCAGATGGTTTATCAATTCAAAGTAAAAGAGGAAAAACAAGAGAATCGAGCTTCAGAGAAACAACAAACAAACAAACAAATGATCAAAGCACCGCTAGCCTTTGGATCCTTTTCCTCGTGTCAAAAATGCATTAAAGAAGGGATGCGATGTTGAAATTTTTCCATGCAGCATTCTGGGAATTATACTTGGAAAGGAAAGCGGGAGAAACAGAAAGATCTTTTATTCTCTTTCAGAATGATAGCTGGAATGTTGCAGGTCAGCCTTTCTAGAGAGACTTTTTGATGTAAGAAAGAGCAGTGATGAAGGAGGACAAACAATCAAATCCATATTGACATGTCAGGGGATTTTGTAAGATGAGACAAGATGCGTCTTTAACATAATTTAGTATAAATGAGTCCACATTAGGCACAGAGTTTGTTTTCATGGACAGAGTCTTAAACTTCCAGCAGTATTCTCCTCACGTCTGGACGAGTTTCTCCGACTGGATCAACGTTCAAAGGCCTAAACACGAATGACGGTGCGGCGTCATTTGTGAGAATATTCTGCTGGTCTGAATCTCGAGGCGTAACCAAAATGATAAACTCATTTCGTTCGCCTCAATTTGCATCCGAGTAATGAGTTTACAATCAGTCGGATCTAATGTGATGTGTCTCTCATGGTGATGCAGATTTTCATGGCAAATTGAGTTTTCCACAACCTGCCAAAGCCAATGTGCAAAGACAAGGACGGGCTGTCTCACTTCACAAATAATCTCTCATATTTCGCATTTCCCCCTGTGAAGTTTTGGAGCCCGGAAGCTCCGAGATTATCAGTCAGGTACTAACAAGCACAGCACAAGTCCTCCATAAAGGTCAGCCGTCCATTGAGAGGTGTGGACTTTCTGAATAATTCATTCTCACTGTTATTCTTTGGAAATTGAGAGCAGGAAATCAATTACATGTACTCACCACCCCTTGTCCATATTTACTGCCTGAATGTCTGAGGAAACATTTACTCTCTAATTAGTGGATAATCAACTCTCAGAGTGGATTTTACAAGGTGGACAAATGCAGAGTAGCAAGTAGCCGGAGTTTAGTTTCTCCAGATAAATTGGTTCCAGGTGGTGAAGATGCTTAGATATGACACAGTACTTTATGACAATGTTTACAGTGTGGGAAACAAACTCAAAGTCAGTGTGAACACGCCTGAACGACTCTGCTGCTTTCTTCCACACACAGCATGAGGAGTTGTGTGAGACTGCAGAGGAATGTCTCTAACAACACAGCACAGCAGTCAAGCTGCTTTTTCTCCGCAGATTCGTCTTCAAAGAACATAAGCAGCAAATTACTGAGACACCAGAAGCACACACCAGATCTCACAAACCCGTCAAGGAACAAGAGCATCAATGTTGGACAACTTTGCAAAACTTCAAGCGTTCTGCAAAACATCTGAAAACTGCAGTAAAGTTAACATTTGGCAACTCTTCACACGGGAACACTTGGTTGGGACTCGTAACTGCAAATAAAGATGGACTACGCATCTCTGCTTCCTGTACAAACCAGTGACAGTGTCAATCATAATGTTACAGCCCCCTCATCTGCATCAATAAACTACTGAATACTATTTCAAACTAAACTTACCAGAAAAAGGAATGCTTAAACAAACACCAGCCTGAAAAAACTTCCTGAAATGACAGAAACCATCCTTGGGGATTGTTTACTTGAGTACTTTTTTTTTATTTTGCTCCCATCTGCTCGCTGTTTGAAAACCTAAAATGAGATTCAACAATTAACTCAACTCAGCTTTATTTATCAAAGATGCAGCACAAAGTGCTTCACAGAGCAACTTTACAACAGCGCACAGATACCAATAAATATAATTTGGCAAGACTTAGGTCTTGTAATTATAAAGAAGTTAAATCTTCTGCTTAAGCAGCAAAAACTCTACATATTCAAAAACATTTCATTGAGAAAAACAGAAGGGGATCGGTGCACAACAGTGGAAGTGGACAGAAACACTGTAGACAGTGTAAATCTTGTGATGAATCAGTACTGACAGATTTGTTACACAACATTTATGGTCTTACTGACATTATCGGTGTATTTACAAAACACACAGAACCTGGAGGATGTTTGTGCCAAAAGCAGCTTGTGAGAAAGTCTGCAGACAAAACTCAGGGCTCAAAATCCAAAGTTTGGCTCTTTGTTATTTACAGAAAATTATCATGAGAAGCTAAAACTGACCAAAAAATTGTATTAAAAGACAGAACTCTTCATAATTTAATGTTAAATACATGAAAACTATAGCTGTTTATAAGATTAGAGCATTTTTAGTGTTTTAGTACCTTATCATGAACATCATTCTAAATTTTAGCATAATCTGATTATTTAAATGTGTGCAGAGGAAAAAAATGTTTCATAAACTATTTTTATCATTAAAAACCTTCACATATGAAACATATTCACATATATAAATATGCCATAAATTATTATTATTATTGTCAATTAAATTGGTGTGCTATTTTCCAAACATTTCCAGAACAGAAATGAAACAGACACAGAAATCTTTTAATTTGTTGACATTTTAGAGTCAAAGGCTTTACCGTGGTAGCTTTAGATATTTCTTATTAATGAAGAACTTATCAACTAAATTCTAAGAATCTTTTGCCAGTTACTCTTTGTCCTCTTTGTTACTCTTTGGCTTTTATTTACACAAATTTTCAGATTTCCACCTCTAAACTTTTTGCCACAGCCTCAACATGAAACCCCTGACAAAACTCCACGCAGCTTGCTCCACTCTTCAGCTGCATGTTACACCTCTATACAGATCTCTGCATTTTCATGATCAACAGAACATAAACTTTGCTGGTGATATCCTTTATTCCTTGCTGTGTCTTATGACTTCTTGCAGTTGAAGTGACCCATTTTTCCTCACAGCGATCATTAAAATTCATTAAACTTTCATCTGATCTGCCTCTAATTTAAGAGACATATGACAAATCACCCAGCAGTCTTTCCATATAGGCGTCACTACATCCTCTGGAGACGTATGAAAATCAAAAGCCTCGCTGCTGCATAGCAACCAGCCAGAGCGGCGCAGCCAATCACATTCCAGCACTCATCTTTTGGCCCATGTGGGTGGCATTTTAAAGAGCCTGTCGTCACAGTGGAAGGAGACGGATAATGGTGAGAGAGCACTTCGTTGTGGCCTGTGGCACATGGAGCAGTGATGTACAGAGTGTATGAGCTCCCTGGTTACCTTGGGAAGTCCTTGAAAAGACTGTTGATGTCATTCTCTGCCCACACAAACATCACTTCTCTTTTGCCTTTCTTCTTCCTGCAGAAACACAGCAGCAGTTGCATTTACGCACACAACAGACCCAGCAGGGAGAGGAAAGTGCAAAAATACATCCTGATGTCAGGCGCTTACACTTTCTGAAACCATAAACAATCTTGATGCAATTAATTAACGCCAAAGAGTCTGGTTGTGTTGTCATATCTGTCAGTAAACAGAATTTCTCATAACAAATAACAACTGCAGTTTTCAAGGAAACTGCAAAGTTGTAGTAGTCTTTGGTCCTTAAAAAAAAAGACCTCTTTATGTCGATATTTAATCCTTTTATCGTTGTAATATTCTTTTGTGAATTTTCAACATAAACAAGAGAAACTCAAAAAAAAGTGTCTGATTCTGCACAACTTTTTCTTCAGTTGCTGCAACAAGAGTAACTGATGTGCCGTATTTTGTGATAGATGCAGGTTTTCAAATTTTTTAAATTGTTAAAATAAACTACAGAGATTTGCAGCTTAAGCTGAAGTTTGCAGTCCTTCTGTGCTTTCAAGTTGGAATTAAAGAGGTTTAATTTAAATGTATTCATCACATAAATAATTGTACACGATAAAGAGTGCAGTGAAAGTGTCAAAAACACAGGCAAAAGAAGCACATGGAGCTTGTGATCTGAACATAGTGAGTCTGAAATATGAATAATTGGCTAGTATCAAGTTAGTTATTGGATTTTGTAAAGGTTAAAATAACTAGAACATAAAAACAGAATAGTGCAATAAATAAGAAAAAGCAATATCACACCAGAGGCTGTGCTGAATATCAGCAGTGATTAGGTCGTAACTCACAGTTTTGCTTTAATTCATCACCAAAGCTCGACTGAGAGTGGGATGTTGCTTTTAAGAGGAACAACAAAAATTCAAACACCGCACAGTGATGTGCGTGAAGCAGGTGCAAGATGTAACTTTTGTAATGAAGGACTTAAAGTATCATTGTTTTTTTTCATCATCAACGGCACCTGAGTTAGACTCATCTCATACCACTGTTATGAGCGCATGTGTGTTTTATTTTATTAACATTGTACTGATAATGATGGAGTCAATAATGTGTGCGTAACGCTTATATTAGTTTGAGTTTCAGGAAGACACCAACCACAAAACGCTCTTGTCCAATCAAAATGACTGTAAACTCTTAGATGGAGCAAGCAGAGGTAGATGGACAGTACATGTTTTTATTACGGTACGATACACAAAAAAATGAACATGTGGCATCAATGCAGTTTTGTAGAGAGGAGCATTGTCCTGTAGTGCATCATGCAGGTCCTGAAGCTGCAGTCATTTGTTAAGAGAGATTTAAACACTCACAGTTAAACTTAGGGTTAGTCATTTTATCCAGATACACATTTTGTTTTACTGGTTGAAATGGTCTTCACATTGTGACAGAAATCAATCAATCATATACTCCAAAAAATGACCTACTAAAAGCCATCATCTGTTACTGCTATAATCCTGTAAAAACTCTGACCAGTGTCTGTCTGGAGGTCCAGATGGAAAGAACCAATCACATGCCTCCCCGTCTCCCTGCACCTGTACTCTATCCTGCCGTGCACAAGCCACCACCAGAGGTATTCCACATCTGCTGGAGGATGAATGAAAACTTGGACACAATTACAGCTGTCATGTTACTTGTAACCGCTTGCCCTGCTAAACAGGGCAAGAAAAAAAGAAGCAGAGAACCTGCGATGAGAAAGTGTTTAAAAAAAGCAAGAGGACAAACCAGTTTGTGACAGCTGACCCCATCACTGTCCTACTCAAATGTATTAAATCACACCCTCTTGAGTAATATCGCTAAAGTTAACACTGGTATTGTTTTGTCAGCGATGGCAACAACTGAGGGACTTGAAGGGCCTGTAAAGTGACGCCGCGGTTGCCATCTTTCTGTTGCCACGTTTGTTTTTTCACAGTTATGATGACAATAGGCTAGCCGGTGTTTTCCTACTACTGAGTGAGGTAACGCAGTTGAATAAAGTTGAAAGCGATGTGCTGAGGTCCTCTCTCCACTCTGTTACGGAGCAGTGTGTTGTGATCCGCGACACTCGTGCATGTGTGTGGAGGGGTATGGCTTTTGTAGGAATCCCGAGGGGAAAGGCCGGGTTTAGATGGAGCCAAGACTAGATGTTATCCTTTACCCTTTAACATTCTTATCATAATATAAATCTCACTACATAAAGTCACTGTATGAGGATGATGCTGTGTGGACAACTGAAGGATAATTGACCGATCTTTTTCATGATCATAACCTTTAAATCTGAAACTGTTCATTAAACAGACGTGGTTAAGTAGCTGTCGTGTTAATTTGGTGCTTCAAGTTGATGTTTGTTCACTTGTTTCCTTCAAACTTTGCCAGCACCAGATTTTTATTTATTTTCGTGCCATCACAGTGAAATTCATTTACTTTTTTCCTGCGGTCTGGCATGTTTCCATACAATTAATTGCTTTACAAACAGTGAGAGCTGAACAGCCTCCTGTGGCAGCAGTTACCTTCACAGTCCTGCACAGTTCCAGCACAACTCGACTGCGCTCCCTCCGTTCTCCGCCTCTGACAACTCGCCTGATGAAGTTAACCTGAGAATCTGGGTAATAAATCAAGGCACCGAGCTTGTTGTCTACGTGATAACGGCTCATACTCAGCAATTATCTGCTGAATCAGATTGGTCACTGCAAGTCTCTGGAGCCATAAATCTGGCGGCACCTTCTGATCTCCGAGATACATCCGAGGGAAATGAGCATGGCGAAGAAGCTGCTGACTTGTCACTGCTTTATTTTCCCTTCAAGAGAAAGCGAGGAGAGGTTAGAAAGAGCAGGAATATGTGGAAAATCATGTGAATTTCATACTTCAGGGTGCACACAATGCACTGCAGCCACATGAGGCTGCTGAGGATGTTCTGTAAGCAGCTCATTTTGTGTCAGAGGGGATTAGGTTTCCATACTGATGACCTCCAGGAAATGCCTCTTAACACCTTCAGCAGCCTTAATTGAAACCAATTCCACTGTGATGCTGCTCACTACAGCAAATTGGTTCCACTTAGGAGCCCTGACAATGGTTCCAAGGTGTTAACTGGGAGAGAGATGATGATTTTCTTCAATAAGACAAGTCGGTGTTGGAGTGAAAAAATGGAGCAAAACTGAAAATGTCACAGTTTCCTTTTAACAGGGTGATCAGCTAACGAGATCTTCAAATTACAGTGACAGCTCAGCCATCACACACACACACGCACACACACACCCTCATGCCTGACTCATAACCTTCATTTGAATTGCAGCTCACTGTGCGATTCATAGCAAAGCGCCTTTTAGTATCACTCTGTTGCGGGAGGACTGGAGTTGTTTTTGTGCTCGGTGAAAAAGCGCTCGCGGGCCCACCTCCTCTATTTCACTGCCGCATGCTTCAGCGGCGCAGTTAGAGGTGATAAATGATTTATTTGCCTCAGTGTTCACCACAGTTGCTGAACTTTGCCCGAGCTGTTTCCACTCATAACACTTTGATTTATGTGGGAGCATTCGATTCTGTAACTTTTGGCTCTTTTTAATGCTGTGCCGCTTGGACACTGCTGATGATACAATACAAACCCACAACATCAGCTGCACTGAACATGCAACAGTGAACGTGCCGATCTTCATGAATAATGCACGTTCTCCTCGAGGCTGACCTGACGAGCTGCACCTTGATTTCAAATGGAGTGAGGTGCCTCTCTTGGAATGACTGTTGTATTTCAGAAAATGGCCTATCACTGAGCTGATGAGCAAGTGATGAAGAAGTTTTAAGACTGTTTTGAAGCCACATGTTATCTCTGGATGTGAAGTTGTTGCTGCCACAAATTTATTCTGCGTAAGAGAGATTAAACTAGATAATGTTTGTTTTTTCTTCTATTTTTGTTGTTTTTTTCCAGTTAGATAACTGCAAGCTAACACTGCCAACTGCAAATTTCTTATTCATTTCTAGATCTGGTGCCACCTGCAGGCCTTCCTCTATGCTTCCTCACCTTATTTGACTCATTTTGAACCTTTTGTTCCAGTATTTAACAAACAATAACAACCCAATGTGGCAACACTCTGCTAAGGGCTTTGGTTGGGTTTGCACACAAAACCTTTTTTTTAGTGCAGCAAGGGAGGAATTGCACACAGGAAACAAACAGAAGATTCAAGCTTAAGTCTAGATTTTAAATATTTCTATTTAATCCATAAGAGAGACACAGTCCTGCAGCATATTGAAAAGAAGGGGCTTGGACCTGGATATGGTATTTTTAAAGAGTGTTAAGGTCAGATTTAAAGATTGAATAGTCTGCTTATCAGTATTTTCAAAGCCATTTTTTGGTCAGAATTTGTATTATGAACATTTAAAATCAGGCTAAACCCTGGGTTATACATGCCAAATGAAAAACAAAACACATTTCATTGATCCTCTTTGTCCTGATGAGTTGATCGATACTCTTCATGCAGCAGTTAGATTCATACCATTGCTGATTTTTTGTGACTGGTTGTTTCTGCTCTGTCTTCCTCTCTCCAGTGTTTGTACTGGTCAGCTGGGACAAAGCTTCAGTTTTTCTCCGTGAGCGGCCGAGTTCACATCAGCAACACTCACCAGCAGACATACTGCTGCGAGCTTCATCTTCCTGTGTGGAACGTCTATTCACACACACAGATCTGATGACGTTGCTGGCTCCTCGTCACATGTCTTGTTTTTTTGTGTGTGTTTTGCCTGAACTGCTCAAATCTTGTTCCTGTCAGCGTTGATGTTCTCTCGGGCAGGACGAGGGGCCAGTTCTCCTCCTCATTATGCGTGACCTCCTCCCTGTTTGTCTGCACCTGCCCTTGCATCCTGCCCTCCACTGTCTGTCACACAGCATAATCATATTCACACAGTGGAAATCACATTACATATTAACTGCCACTGTGGAAGGGTTCAGGGCAGCGGCTGGACAAGCCTAATGAATGCCTAACCATCAAAATGACAGTAATAATGGCATGAAAGAAGTGTCCCAAAATATCTGCGGCTCTCCTCCACCCGTCCTCCTTCTCCTGCAGCGCCTCTGGGCGGCAGGGACCACACTCATCTGTCACACTGTTAACTCTGTCCCACATCCACAGCAGTCAGGCTACCTCACAACACTGTCACTACAGGGCTTCCGTCAAGTTCAACATCCTATCTACATCTTGTGATAGCTGCGATCTGTATCCAGATACGTTATCCTGATAACAAGTGATACAATCCTGCCATTGCATGTATTTTTAATGCATTCTCAACTTCCTCACTGAGATCGGATCTTTGTCCTCCAGAACAGAACCTGCAGCAGAAGCAATACTGACAAACATGTCCTTAAAAATCTTTGAGTTTTCTGAGGTGTGGATGAAACGTGTGGAAACCTTTCTTAAGGCAGCTCAAGGAAGATGTCAGAACAGAAAAATTATTCAGTATTAATCTGTATTGTCATTATACTCACAGGCGCAACAAAAGTTTGTATGGTTTCTCTCAGAAAAGAGTGAGCCGAGCCACTGCGCCCGCATGCATTGCCACATGGATTGGCGGCATATTTGCTGATCTGTGTAGTTTGTCCGATTTACCGCACCTGCCTTTACAGCTTGTTAGCTTGTTGGTGATGATACTTGAGCGTGTTCCCCCTTTTGTGGACAATCTGACCTGATGAAGATCTTTTTTTTTTTTGCATTGATGAAAAAGTGTGCAGGCGTTGATTTTTCCTTTATTGATGCTGTTAGCCAGCCAACACCTGCAGCTATGTGATCTGTGCATTATCATTCTGCTTCAACAAAGAAAAAGATTGCTGCTGACTGGTGGTAAAAGACAAGATGTGAGCTACAGTGACCTCCGTCAAAGTTTGTGACTCAACCATCAACCTATAATTCAGCAACAATATGACGCCTGCTTTTTGCTGCTTAGATACTGTATGATGGGAGATGTCATTTTTCTAGTGCAAGCAGCCTCAGCTTTATTCCTTTTGTCTGGCAACTTGTTTTTTCTTTTAAATGAAAAGTGAATAATTTGAATGAAAAATCAATAATTTGTACCTTTAAAGCCAATGTTACTAGATTGTAGTCTTCAAATACATAAATTAGTTGAAACCAAAGTGTCGCCGCAGTGCAAATCGGTTGAGTCAAAAGGTCTTGACTGTGTGCCGAGCTGATGAGCAGAGGGAAGGCTGGTGTCTGATGGGGTCAATGTCATAACTAAAGCAAAGCTCACATCATCACCCAGACGATCCAAAGCTCAGTGAATATTCATTAAATCCTCCACAATAAGACAGAATTTAATCTGCCAATTTAATTATGAGGCCGGCGCTCAGGAAGGCTTCGGTCTAGATTCTGTTTCCTCAGGAGATTCGCCCTCCATCCCGGACTCCCACGATGACAAAGACACAGTGAGGAGGAGAGAGCTGCCATTTGACCAGCAGTGAAGGGAGACCAGGCCAAGCTGCACACAGTACAGGAGGAATAATGAGTGAAGGATGAGAGAAGTAAGAATGCAACCACACAGAAGAACAGCCATTACTCCTCTGCATGGCCTATTATACTAAGAAAACAAGCAATGTCTCCACACCACAAATTAGGACACCAGAGAAACAGGGAGTTATTGAGGATGGGAAATGATATTCCTGAGCAGGATGCAGTGGCAGTAATAGCTTTCAAATAGACTTTTTACAAAATGGTGCAGCAGCTCTTACTGGCTTCTTGCTTTGTAATGTGGAGCGAGTGATTGTACAGGGGAGTCAAGGCTCGCTGTGAGGCTGGACAAAAGGGTATGAAGGACAGAGTCATAACATGTAAACATGTAAATACACAGAACAAACACATTATGCAGCAGCATAAAGGCAACAGAAGAAAAGAATAAACAGGCTACTTATACAAAACTGAAATTAATGTAATGTGTTCCTGAACTTCCTAAACTCCTGTGTTCCTTAAATGCACAATATGTCATTCCTGCCACTAGAGGTCTCTTTATCCAAACAATGGAAACAAAGCCGTAGTTTAATGATGTGGTGAAGCAGCGTTGGATCATGGGACTTGTTTATTTCATTGTTAAACAGCCTCCATTACGGATGAAAATCTTTGAGTGACTCAGTCAGAAATGTTCACAGACGAGTTAATATTAAAGTTTGATTCACGTTACATTTAGTCATGTTTGGAGGCTCCCTTTCTCAATCTGACTGGTGTTATTACCCCGAAAGTTAGCGACAGGAGACAAAATAAAACGCACCTTTTCCTTTAAAAAAAAGAAAAAAGTCAGATTTCCCTGCTAAACATTGTTGGAAGCATGGGCAACGACATTCAGAGAACATGAACACTGAATTTAATAAAAGACAGGAAAAACAAAAAAGCTACAAATGAATAGATAAAGATCAAGAGAAATGGCATGTAAAGACATTTAAAGCAAAAGCAAACAGCATCCTAGATTCAAACACACGCAGCCATAGTTTGAACATGAGGTTCTCAGCTACAGCTTCACTCGGCACAGTAAGGCAGAGCGGCTGCAGCTGAGCTCACAGCCAGCGGCTGTATTGTGTTGCAGCCCGGCCTTTTAAAAGAGTAATGAGCAGTAAATGGATGATGTAAAGTCACACACCATCTCTCCTCTCTGTTGTATCCGCAGAGCGTTTCACTGAACTGGCAAAATAACCGGACAGGACCAACATATTCGCTGCTCTGAAGGGATGCAAACAAAACAGATCTGATTTCAGTCCAGCTCTGATCCTTCTTGGATTTGTTTCCACTGTGCTTTTTCAGGATTACATGCAGCTGAGACACATAAAATAACAAAGTGCAGATGAAGCATTTAAGGCAACTCAAATACTTCTCATTGCTGTATATAATCATTAATGCAAAATTGAAATAACAGAGTATAATAGGAAAGTCTGAGGAATTAAACGAGAAAGATTTCTTAAGACTTTCAAGTGCCAAATGTTTTCTATGTTCTCACACATGGTGTTTAAACCCTTTAAACATCTCTCACCTGCCAGCAGGCCAGGCGGTAAACCAGCTCTGTGCTGTAAACTTTGTTCAAACTCACAGAAGTTTATGTTAAACTCTTATGCAGATCCCCAAGTTTCCAAATGTTGGATGGATTTTTTTTAAAAAGTGCATTAAATGATACACATCTGGAATATTTGACACTATGGTGCAGCAACAACAGTCCAAAGTTGTATGTTGGGTCAAAACATTTTTCAACATGTATCTTCACACACACACACCTCTCCTTCTGTTTGAGCTCAGCTGTAATTTATCTGGAATGTGTCTGTTATATTTAGCCTCCAGTGCACATCCAGGCCTCCTGTGCTTGCAGACAGCTCTGTGATTACAGCGGACAGGCAATGCTGTGTGAGTGCCGAGTTGTTGATTGTGAGAGGCGAGAAGACGAGATCTGCAGCAGCAGAGGTGATTTACTTCACTTGTCTGTCTCTGTGGATTTCTGCGAAAGTTGTGTTTTCACTCACTCATCCTGATCCATGCGCTCTGCGTGAACCCAATCAGCAAAGTTAGCCAAGGGCCTTTTTCAGTAAAACACACAGCGTTGTATCAAACACACAGAGTTATACCTGCAGGAAGGGAACTTACAACAATGTGAAAATTAGGCCAACATATGAGGGAACTTTTGGAAAAATTTTGTTGTTCTAGCAATCTTAGCCTTAGTGTGGCTAAATAAGTTAAAGATAGAATAAGAAACATCTGGAAATCAAACTAGCTGCAGCATGAGACTCCTAAGGAAGCAACTTTGCTGCCCTCTCCCCTCCCTGTTTTTGCCCCGTAGCTTCGACCCATTCCACACCTGGCTCACATTCTATTTCATTTGCTGTCACTCTCTATTTTAGATAATCGTCTTGATACATCAGTCTCCTTTTTTTGGGTTGCTTTGCCATGTTTTCAGTTCTTGCTAAAGCTGCAACTTCTCCTCCTTAGTTGTCCGTCATTGTGTCAGGCTTTCAGCTGAAAGGACATAAACACACATTTACCTTTTTAGAGCAGCCAGTAAGAACACACATTCTCTGAAATGACCCATGATTGACAAAAAAGTGTCTGTCACGGTCTTCATTTTCTAAAGCCTGAATACGGAGCCAAGGAGAGGTGCAGAAGTCTAGTGTTCTTTCAGACCACCTGAATTGCAATATGCTGAAAGGTTATTATGGAATTTTTTCCTGATGACACAAAAAATAACCTGCCTACCTCACGTTTAAGGATCAACAGTATACATGAAGAATTCACATAGCTACACAGAACGTTAGCTAACTACTTTTTTACCTGCAGTTTGTGCAACTTTTCTCTCCATGTTTTTCAGGTGATACAGCAAACACTGAAAGGTTATTATGGAATTTTTGTTCTATGGTACCAAAAATAACGGTACTCTGTTGTGGTGAAAGGTTTATTCAACCTCCAGTCCAGCCACATCTAAAGATCTCATTCAGGGTTAGTAACGTTGCAAGGGAGCTGGACTCATGGGATTATGTCATCACAATATCAAGCAAATCCATCTTGCCAGGTTCCAAGCAATCCATTTCTGGCTGGCCAGCTGGTCACCAAATCAATCAACATCCTTCAAGGAAACACTGGCATTAGCAAGGGGTGTGGTTTCTGTGTGTAGTGCTAGAAAAACCGCAATGGCAGGTGATGACATGCTAGCATCAGTTCTATCAGAGCTGGAGGGTATTTCTTCATTGAAAGAAGAGCAAAGAAAGACACGAAAGGCTTTTCTTGGTGAAAAAGATGTTTTCACTCCTCTTTCAACTGGTTTTGGTAAGAGTTTCATTTACTAACTGGCTCCACTGGTCACAGGGTTTGTTGATCTGATTGGGCTAAGTCAGTCCACAATAGACTGTGACAGACAGATGGTTTAATTTTCAGCATTTGCCAAATATTTTTTCAGAGTGCTGCCCTTCTCCAAATGTTTTCCGGTGGAGTTTTCTCAGATGGTTGCATGTGACAAACTATCAGGAGCAGAATTAGTATCAGTACTATAATACATTTATATAAATCGAATACCTTCATGCTATGTAGAAATGCTGGAGGGAAATGAGAGAAGCTCAGACCTGCTCTGGTCCCCCTCCACTTGGACAAGACCAGAATTTTTTTTTAAAAATTAAGTAAACTATCCGCTGTGCTGTTGTTAGGATTTTACACTCATGATTCAAATTAGAGCATGCGACAGAATGAGCTGCTGTGTTTTCAGGGATTACAGGTGAATCTCAACCTACCGTTGCTTTTACTCAATTTTTAATAGCAGGAGTCTGAGGCTTTCTTTGCTGCTCACCACTTCCTTAAAGAAGATCCTGTCAGACAGCAGAAGGATGAATATTTCTCTCTCCTCTTTGTTGTTCATTTCTTCTGGTCGGTACATGCGTGATGCATCCCTTCAGGATCAACAACAACATTTATTAAGAGTCCATGGTGTGATTTGGATTGTGGGGCAAATGAGGCAGAACGATCATATTTACCCTGCAGGCCGTGCAGGCAGCACATGCAGGATTTTAATCAAATGCAATGGAACTGTTTTTATCGCCTCTGGTCAGTGACGAACAAATATTTGCAGAACTGACAAAAAAACTGGCTCACAATATGGAATTTCAACTCTCTGCATTGAGCTTTAAACACCTCTCTCCATGCATATGACTAAAGACAAAGCATATGTTACATTTATTTACATTTCTCATTATTTTGATCTGCTGAGTTTCACTCGCAGTAGCAGAGGGATTAAGGTGATGTTAAGATCCCATTTCCTCCTGATGTTCGCCTGCGATCTGTATCTGATTAAACAACATTTTATCCCCGGCCTTTGGATTTACACATAGTATTAATATCTTAAAATACACACATAAACTCTGTCTGGCTTTTGAACAGGCGGCAGGAAGAGGCACAGGCAGGTCATCTTTAACTCGTTCTGCAGATTATTTTCTCAAGAGTGTCGCCACATTGTTGTTGAATAAAAAAGAAAAAAGTCCTATGATGAAATCATTCACTTTGATCGTGAAACGACTGACACTGTAAGAAGTAGTCAACTCTGTATTGTTAAATACTCTCTACAAAAACATCCTCCTGGCATCAAAATGACATTTCAAAATGTCCTAACTTCAGAATTCCATCAGGCTTTACATCAGCAAAACAAATGTTTTCCACCCTGAAAAAGAGCTTTCAGTTTTACCTTTAATAGGTTTATTCCTCTGAGATGGGTGGAAAGTAATGAAAGTGTAAAACTTCCCATTTTTAGTTTTTATTTGACCATTTGTTTTTTGTCAGGGAGAACAAGAGAAAACAGCAACGATGCCAACATGATTCACAGATGTGAGCTGATAACATTCAGGTTTTTTAATGCAACTCAAAATACTTTATTGTCCCCTAAAGGACAATTTAAGACAAGCGAGGACCAACAGATGTATCTAAAAATATAAATATATACTGAATACATGGATATTTGTTGAAAAGTTTTATAAACACAATGGCTGTGGCCAACCGGAAAACATCACCTGATTATAAAAGAAATCCATCAAAAAATATCAAAAGCACTTATGAGTCTTTACACGCAGTAACATCATTGAACTATTATTGTTCACATGTCCAATGACCTCTGAAAGAAAAGCAAACTTCCTTTGCGACATTTTTCAGTAATGGAACTTGAGATTGAATGAATTCCTGTGTCTGTGTTTAAGAAATTTTGGTGGTTTCTGTTTGTCTGAAGTCTTCAAAGCTATGAGTTGCTCACAATAATAACATCTACATGTCTCTGCATGGTCTCCTGGTTCTTGTTGTTACTGCTGCTGCATTTAAAATGACTTCAGGAGCAAAAGTAAAGAAGCTAAAACCTGCAGGTTTCCTTCATTTAGCAGGTTTGTCATGTTTGATCTGACGGAGTCACATCCTGTCAAACACCACTCATGGTAGCATATTGTTACTACATTTAATTATGATGAAGCATGAAGTTTTAACAGGAAACTGACAGCACAAAGGTGGGGGGGGGGCTTTACATCATTTACAAATAATGGTGAAGGTGACTTTCTCTCCTTGTATTGAATCCTTTTTTGTCCATCTTCAGTGGGAATATCAGTGCTGAGAAGCTCTGTAAGCAAAACACTCTCTCTTAGTTCTTTTTGGAGGATTTGTTTCCTACTTTTCCTCTTGTTCCCTCTATTCTACTGGTTAGATTTTAGTTTAATCTTGTTTCATGTTTTGTAGGATGGACAAACTTTGTACCTTCAGCATTAGTTTTTTGGATATAAAGAAGCTTGAATTTTTCTCTGTTTGGTCTCAGTCAACTCAGTATGATGTTTGGCTTTTGCAAGATGATTGCTGATCTAATATAAACATATTAACACCATCAGGGAGGCCTGTTTGGAAACCAATATGATGAAAGAAATAAAGAAAAAGCTCATAAAATATTTGTTTGTAATGAAAACTGAAGTCATATTGAGCAAGAACGGGAAAGTTTCACTTAGAAAATGTCATCAAAGAGTTTCCTCACTTCCCAAACACTTGCTGTGTGTTGTTAAAGAGAAGGTGATGTAACACAGAGGTAAACATTATTCTTTGAAACATGTTGCA
The DNA here is from genome assembly GCA_029783665.1 of Naso thynnoides. Taxonomy (NCBI): domain Eukaryota; kingdom Metazoa; phylum Chordata; class Actinopteri; order Acanthuriformes; family Acanthuridae; genus Naso; species Naso thynnoides. Next base: position 2,454,392 of record JAQLOL010000009.1, read on the forward strand.
GGCATCAAATTCAGAATGACTGTATATTTACAACAAAACAATGAATTTTAACAGTTTGGACATTAAATGTTTAGTTACGTTTTATACAGAATCCCAGCTTTCTTCTGACTACAGGCTGTGGGCTAATGCTTCCCCAAAAATGAATTCAGGAAATGTCTGTTAAGATTTAACTTAGCTGTAAACTTGTAAAAAGCAGGTGGAGCAGGAAATATTGTGGGGCTGTATGCAGAAACGACGAGCTAGCAAGGCTGGCTGACGAACAACAGCATTCAACAAGTAAGTGTGCAGATTTCTTTCTCTTCTTTTCCAAAGAGAGGATTTGTTGTCCATGAGCATCATCAATTCTCTGTTCTCTTTTTTACTATCTATGGTTGGAAGCAGGAGGACTTTCCTCTTTGGATGGTTTCAATATTTTGTGTTTATGACTGAACTGGTGTTGTGCAGATAAGTGTTGCATTTCTTTCACTCTTTTCCAAAATGAATACACGTACTAGACAAGATCTTTACGAGAGAAAGCAGCTTTTGCCCACAAGATCCACTATAATCAGCATAAAATGGAAGTTCTGCTCTGTGTGTTGTCATAAAATGTATTGTTTTGTTGACCATTATTTTCTAACGATAATTAAATACTCCCATTGAAAGTCCCATTGTGTTTGTACCTTTTCTTGTTCTTCCTCTAACATTGGAGTCCATGGCAGCTTTTAGAACTGTATAGTAAGAAGTTGTGAAACTTGGCACATTGATCAGAGACAGTGTCCTGATTCTTGTCATCAAGCTTTAATGTTGCCACTTCAAACACTGTAGAGCCATTAACAGGTCAGAGTTCTGATTTTAGGAAAAAGTAAAAATTTAAAAAAGGTAACAGGCCACACATTTTTTCCAGTCTTCACCAAAACTGGCACAGATGATCTTCAGACCAAGCCTCACAAAAGCTATTGGATGGATTTTTGATTTTCGAAAGCGTTTGTGCATCACAGCCAGTCAAATTTGGTTGCCAAACAATGTTGGCCTGCATTTATACAGACAACTTTTGAACCATATGGTGAAAAGTTGGGAAATTTGGCGCATTACATCAGAGACAGTGTCCTGATTCTTGTCACCAAGTTTCACGTCACCACCTCAAACACTCTAGCACCAGAGTGTGAGTGTCTTTGTGAGTTTATGAAAAAAAAAAATTTTAAAAAAAAGAAACGAGAAACTTTCACAGGCCAAACATTTTTTCCAATCACAGCCAATCTGCTTGGCCCCCTCATTGCTGCGTGCAGCTACAATTTGATCATTCTTATTGTCAACCTGCACAAGAAAATGCTTTTGCTGCTCTCTAGTTATACATAAATGCATTTCCATACATATGGATTTCAGAGCGCAGGGAGCCACTTTGCAGTCAGTCATTTTGCTTAAGGGCACTTCAGAGATCTTCCATACTGCAGGCATAATAACCATTCACCCTCCAGATGAAACACACCTGCCAGTCAGTGCTCAGGACCCAAAAGCCCTGCAGTCTCTGATGGCCATCCTGCACCACCAGAAAGATTACAGCCACATCATCATGTTCATAATTAAGGAGCTCAGAGATTCTCATGCATGTGTTTCCCTGCTCTAAAGCCTTCAAACTCACAGGCTAAAAGCTGCTACACTCGCCTCGTACATGCAGGATAAAGGCAGACTGTGTCGCTCTACTGCAGTAAAAGTTTTAGCAGCATGTAGTAAATTCAAACCAAGGACACAGTCAGGGATTTATGAAAAGGCTGAGATTATATCGCCACACTGAACGATGATAATAAGCCTCAACCAATTCATCACCACAGCCGGGAAGCCTTACCTCAGCATAAGTCTCCATTCATTCTTCCTCAATAGAAACAAGCTCACATCCCTTTTTATTTTTTTAAATTTCTGATTCCTCCACAAGATAAATAAAAACTTCCCCGGCTCAGAAACAGTCTGCCTCTCTGTTCATCTTTTTAGAAACATCAGACCGCGGTCATTCATTCATTTCCATTGTGAGCCGACATTTCTCATTCAGCCACCACAAACAGCTAACCAGGCTGTCTGTGTTCATGTTAAAAATGTGATCTGAATGCTGTTATCAGGGATGTGTCTTCCGTTTATATTGAGTTTGGTAGTGAGAGCACACTCACACACACACACACACACACACACACACACACACAGGAGTGAAAGGTGAAGACTGAATGATGGACTTTAGAAAATAAACTCAATTTTGCAATGAACAAGCATTTTCTTGCAGAACAAAAGCCAAACTAGACAATGTGCTGCTGTCGCATCACAGCTCAGCACATTATCTGAGTGTTTATTTGACAAATTAAAGAGGAATAAAACACATTGTGAAGCATGAGAATAGCTGCATTGAGTGAGAGAGTATAGAGAAATGAATGGAGACAATGAGGATCAGCGTTAGACGAAACAGCTGTTCCTGCTGCTGTTCTTCTTGTCTCTTAAAGGGGAACGACAGCACAGACAAGGCCAGAACTGTGTCCCCTATTCTGCTCCACTTCTGTTTATTTCTATCTGCACATACAGGTTTCACACGTAGTTTGTTGACAGTGGAAAGCTTCAAAGTTAAGTGCTCTCTTAGGAACGCTATCGCAGGTCCTTCCTTCCTGCAGCTGTCAGACTTTACAACTAGCAGTGCTCCCAGTAGACCAAACTCTCACCATGACTTTTAAACTGACTGAACTATAATACAACTGTGTTCACTTATACTGTGTATATACTTAACTCAGGTGAATTTCAACTTAAGGTGCAATATATCAATCTTTCAATCAGGTGTATTAATATTCTATGTGCATGTGAGGGACCAAAGCGGCCTCCACACGTAAGGGGACTAGGGCAGACCAGATCAAGGTAGTCGAGGGTGGAATCAGGAGCCAGCGGAGCTTCCATCTCCAAAACAGGCTTCTTTTTTTATTATTTTCCACAATCACAATAATAACTACAGCCACTGAGCAGAGAGCAGGCAAAACAGGCAAACATAGCAGCATCACCACCTCACAACAGGCTGACACTGTTTCCCTCAGAGCTCCAGGGAGCCAACTGAAACTCCCTTAAATACAGCTGCAGGTTAAGCCCAACTGGGGCAAACCATTACTGTGGGGGAACACCAAAATCATAATGGTTCCAAAACACACTCTCTGTTTCACAAAACTTACCATGAAAACACAGACATCATTAACACACCAATTATTACACTCTGCCTCTCTTACATATAAGGTTTACTTCATAAATCACACATATATACAATAACAAGAAACCAGGACACCCCTGCGTGCAATGGGCCGCGCCCCCCTGGCCCCGCGCTCGATAAAGACCGCCCCTGCAGCAGGGCACGCTTCTGCACAGAAGCAGTGGAGTCGGACCAGGACTACTGGTGCAGGTGAGTGAATGTGAGTGTGTGAGTGTCTGTGAATGTATGCAAGACCAGAGGCTTAAACAGTGAACGGATGAAGAGCGGGACGAGCAGTGGGTACCTCACTACACGCCGAGATGGTAGAAAGGAGTGAAAACTTTCAAAGGTGAGTTATGATTGTGGTGAATGAGCGCCGCAGCGCACCGTGTTCCTGGCATCGGCACACAGCTCATTCCACCCGTCACCAAGCACAACACCACATACACATATCATATACACTGATAAAGTTAAAGTTACCTAAAGTTACTTAAAGCCCCTTAGAGGAGTGTGTGAACCCATGCAGGTGTGTGTGTGTGTGTGTGTGTGTGTGTACAAATGTCCAAACAGAGTCTCTCTCTCTCTGCCTCATGGGCGACCCCACACAAAGGCGCTCTCCCAAGGAGACGGGGGGGGGGGTTGCTCACCTTCTATTTGCAATATCAATCTATGTGCAATAACCTATGTGCAATATATTGTTATCACTCCCATCTTTTACATCTTCTACATTTAGGTTGCTTCTATATTACTTGTTTATATTGTTTGTATTGTTTATATGTCATTTGCTATTTAATGTCTTTTTTACTGATGCCCTCTTTTGCTGCTGTAATACCGTAAATTTCCCCACTGTGGGACTAATAAAGGAACATTTTATTTTATCTTATCTAAATTCCATTTTATGTACCAAAAAAATTGTTAGATTTTATCTGTAAATTTTACTTTCCACTAAAGTAATTATATTTTATCTCTGGCTGGGGTCGGGCTTCTGCAGCTTAGTGGAACTGTACAGTGTGGAAGCGGTGACAGAAAAGAATGACAGGAGAGCTTAAACGATCACGGACACCCCTCTTCCTCGCCAAGCAGAGGCGCCTCAGGAGCTCGTTCATTCGCACTCATCCAGCCACGTGTCTGAGAAAGGTTGGGGGGGCTCCTTCATACCATCAGCCTGCACAACATCGCAGCACCCAGTGCCTCCTAACAGACTAAGATTCTTTTTACACATCACAAGTAGCAAATGACACTCTGTTCATGTACATAACTTACAGCCTCTGTGAATGCTTACAGAGATTACAGTACAGGATCTTTTACTGCACATTGCACAATGTTCTGATTACCCCTGTACCTTAAGTTGTACATTTGCTGTACATTTCTTTTTTTAAACACTTTTACATCAGACTTGCCAAGTGTATGTCCCAGACCCAGGCAACACACCAGCTAGCTGTTGGCTGCTAACCTGTAAACACATCCCAAGATCCGCACATTGAATATTCGTTCCTATTTTTATCATCTCTCTTGCACTGTGTCTAGTATTTTAGTATTTTAATATTTACATTTTATACCATTGTATTTTACATTTCATCTAACTGTTATGCTATTTCAGTTTTATCTTACCCTTTTTCATCAGAACAGTTTCCTACATTGTGCTGCTGCTCTTGTTATGCTGCAGAGTATATATTAGATATGTTACAGGTCCCAGGTTGGCACCACAGTAACAAAGTACGAATCTGTAAAATACAGTTAAAGTTCAGCAGCAATGAAGACAAGGAGCACACAGTTCATCATCCAGATTGCACCTCTTGTATTCAAACCCACAATAACACATTCAATATCAACCATTTCTCCGAGTTTCAGTCTTCCTTAAAGTGATGCACGCGCAGATTAACATGGTAGGCTTTGTCTCTTCATGGACATTAGTCAAACGTTAGGGCAAAGATAAAATTACGTTGGTCACGGCTTGACCGAGGTTGGCCATTTTCGTAGTTTTCGTGCCCGGTGGCTTTCTACAGCGGAGCACGGGGCACTTTGAGTGACGCATACAAAACGCTATTTTAAAACACTCAGAAGGTTCAACATCACATGACACTTCCTACAAAGTATTATC
>JAQLOL010000009.1:2459776-2500045 GCA_029783665.1 Naso thynnoides
AGATGTTTATATGGTTGTTCCAAATTGTTTTGACTCATATTTGCTGTTTTTCCTACATTGGAAGCAGTTGCAGCAGCTTTAAAACTGACTATATGTCACAAAGGAGGAAGCTTCTCCTTCTTCTACATCCTTAAAATATCCCGCCTTAGGTTTATTCCATTATAATGCATTTTCAGAGACTCTACCGCATGATGAATATATAATGGGCATGTACATCTCAATATACATCAACTTCTTCTGAGTTAAAGCTGCACTTCCACTTCAAAATGCTGACAATAAAATAAAATATGAATCATGCCTTTATATGACTTTTAGGTTCCTCACTGTTAGCCGCAGAGGGTGACAGGAAACAAACGATCCGAGCACATTAACACACCATATGGTGGACGCTTTTAACCAAAGTGCCTTGCAGCCCCCATTTGGAATCAAACACTAACAGCGTTAGTGCCATGCTCCGCTCGTGACCTCACAGGCATTGTTTTATTCCAGTGTTTATATCTTCACAGTGCATTTTTAAATAACAGCGGTGACTCAGGCTGCCGTTGTAGAAAAAAAAAAAAAAGGGACATAAGTGGTGTGTTTGTGCGAATGAGGCGAACGTGAAAACCTGTCTTCCTTTCATGGGCATATAGTCTATTACTGCGTGTGCGTGCAGTCGCACAGTCACACATAAAAGTCCCGCAGAATCCCACTTCTCTCTCCTCGCTTGAATCCCTCTCAGTTATGCTGCAATTCAAGCCTTTTGTTTAATAAACAATTTGTCAGTGATGTATTGAACACCAGCTCTAATTTGATTGTCTGTGAAATGTGCGTGGAGGTGGCTGCCTGCTCTCCCTCGTTCTCTCTCCGTCTCTCCGTCTGCAGGAGCAACAGCGAAAAACTCTTCCTTTTCTCTCTCCGGCAGGTGTGTGTTTCTGTGCCCACCGTGTGTGTGTGTGTGTGTGTGTGTGCACCTTTGAACATGTGTGCAGGGATGAGCATGGAGGAGCGATCCTTAAGGGTTTGCAATTACATCTAAACGGCATAATCGGACGTGATTGATGGCTATTGCCTTTCCACAATGTCTAGACCTCAGCTCCACCAGCGCAACAAGGTTATAGGAGAGTAGGAAATGATGAAAGATTTAATAGTTTTGTTCTAAAAGTCCCCCTTTTTCTCCTGTGAAGCCCTCCTTACCATTAAACATTTTTATCTCAGACAAATCGGTGACTTTTCTGTATAAAATAGGCTGAAAACCTCAATCTGTCAAAGCATAGCAAACTGGATCAGGCTTAAAAAGGGAATTAAATGTCTTATTTTTCTTAGTTTTTGTGATTTTAACCTCCTTTTTTAATGTCTCAGCAGGAAATGCTGCAAGAATAACTTCCTGTTGCAAGCACATACGTGTTAAACAGGCTGATTTAGCCATAAAAAGCTTAAAAATGAGCCACTGCATGACTGAGTGTAAGCACTGTTGGTCAATAGGTGGCACTGTGGGACCAAAAGTCCCCCGCACAGCACATGCTTGCAGAAGCTTAGAGAAGAACAAACCACAAGTACAATCTCCTAAGTGCAGGGTGGTGGGTGAAATGAGTTGTGTTGTTCTGGTTTTAGAAGTTCGGCTCTTCCTCATCCCTGCTTTACTGCTCCTCAGCGCAAAGCCGGAGAAAACAGCATGACACGGCTCATTCCAACCACAACAGCCGGGCAAATAAAAGGCCTCAGAGATGCCGGAAGGATCAATTTAGCATCTGAGGTAAGATGTTAAATGGAGAGAATAATTGGGAGATTTAACTCCGCGGGGTTCTTTTAAAATATCTCGGACAACTGTAGGTGCTTTACAAGTGAGATGAGAGCAGTTACGACGTAAAATGGTTGATTACGCTTTGAAAACATTCATGTGCCGAGTGTAGCGGCCGTACAGTGGATTCACAGACAGAAGTTGTCTGTGCTGTCAACAAGCTGAGTGGTAAATAAAGGGAGAGCGGCCGTACCTTGTCATTACCCAGACGGTGCGTGAGTGTGCGCGTGTGCGTGTGGCAAAAAAGTGAAAAGCAGCTGGTAAATGTGAAGCGATGACGAGAGGTTGTCAGACAAGGAAAATAGACGTCTTCCTCGCCGAGGCGACGATGAATGAGGTCAGTCAGGAGCTGTCGCCACCCGCTTTGTCGCCGACGAAGAAGAAAGCAAGGAGAGACGCGTTGGGAAGGCAACAACCACACTCCTGTGCTTCCTGTCAAATGAATCTTTGATTGTGCTTGTTCATCTTGGCACTGTGACATCACCGAGCTGGCAACGGCACCCGGCTTTCCCCTGAGAGCCTCATTACCCACAATCCCAGAGGTTGACTGCGATGTTATCATCACCTGAAACTCTCTCTCTCTCTCTCTCCATCTCCCTCCTTCTCCTCGCTTTCTTTCTGCTCCGCTGATCAGGCAGACGAAGCTGTCGCTCGGGAGCATCACACAGATGTTCAGTAAGGATAAAAAAAACCCAAACAACTCAAAAATAGACATGATCCCCCGGTAGAAATACACATTTCATGTCCTGGGTGTTGCTGTTGTTGTTGTCACTGCTGATGTGTAAAACAGAAGAGGAGAGGAGAGATGTTAAGAGAAAAGACCTTTATTTGTCCATAACAAGGACAAAATCAATACAATACCAATAATCCACGTACCTTGTTTTCCAAAAATTAGAAAAAAATCACAAAACCGAAAAAGACAAAACCAACAAAAGAAAAAGGAGGATAATCCTGACACTTTTCTGACTCTAACACATATCCAAAAAGCATAAATGTCTCTGCATCATTTGTGAAAACTAAACCAACTCTTAATCTGGCTTTGATCGTCCTGATGAAAATAGTTCCTGCATCGCAACCCAAATTCTTCCGGCTCACATAAAAAGCCACTTTCGCTTGATCCAAAATAAAGTTAAACAGCTGACACTTGGCCCTACATTTTTGACTGTATTTGTAACCCGGAGTGAACACCTGCTGAGAAAAGACCTGACCAAACATCCTGAAGACGTTCTCTAAAAGATCAAACAGTGAAAAGAAGAGAAGAGACGAGGAGAAGAGGGAGAAGGGAAGAAAGACCCGAGAGAAGAGTACAGACAAGGAAAATAGGACAGAAGAGATGAGAGGAGAAGGGACCAAAAACAGAGGAGAAGAGAGGAGAATCAAGAAAAGGTGAGTAAAGAACAAAGGAGATGAAGAAAAGAGACCAATGGAAAGGAGGGAAGAAAACAGTTTAGAAGGAGCGAAGAGCAGAGAAGATGAGAGACCTTTGACCTTTGACCACCTCTTTGTTGGTCAATTTTTATATTACAATTGTTAAAAAATACAACCATAGAACCATTAACATCTTCGCACACACACACACACACACACACACACACACACACACACACAACACACACACACACACACACACGCTAGGTCAGTGTTTCTCAAACTATGGACCGCAGACTGGCACCAGGTCTTGGAGCAATGCCTGCTGGTCCGCAGCTCCCCCCGAAAATAAACAAAGTATATTCAATAAAATGTGTTTGTGTAAGCAGGTCAGCTGCGCAAAATACTGTAATACCAATCATTTCAGTTCACACGGTCACATGAAAGCAATATGATTTGTGGAAATGTCAATCATGTGCGAAGTGAAGGTGTTTGTCAAATAAAGTTTTTAAAGCTTATTATTGATGGACTAGAGTGGGAACTCAGGCGACAACAGGACTCTGCAGCATTCACTCATCCTCTCTAAAAAACACAGGAAGAACACTCAGCTCTTCGAACAGAAGAAGAAGAGTTTGGAAGACACACATGATGAGAAGAGAAAAGGAAAGATAAGGTGAGTAGAAAAGAAAAGAGGAGAAAGGAGCCAAGAGCAGAGGAGAGAAGTGACGATGAGAGATGGAAGAGAGGAGACAAATGGAGAGGAAAGGAGTGAATAGTTTGAAAATAGAGGGAGGAGTTTAGATTCACACAAGAGAAGAGTAAAGAAAAAAAGACGTGACGAGGAAGGAAGAAAAGAGAGGAAAGTAGCCAAGAGAAGAGAAATTTGGTTTTGGTTTTCAAAGTCCCTTTATTGTACCATTTTTAACCAAATTACAAGCCACTTAAAGAAAAGGAAAAAAAAAATCACCACAACAAATCCAAAAGAGAGCAACAACGAAAATTGTCAACCACAAAGAAAAATTGTCCTGGATCAGAAATTTACAACCAAGTCCCCATTCTCCCCTACAGAGCACAAGACGCCGCCTATACAGCCCGTACGCAGCTAAAGGCCTGCAGATTGTCCATCATCCTGTCATAGGTGTGCTGTACTCTCACCACACTGCCTGCAGTCTGAGCCCGGTTCTTTCGTGTCAGCCAAATGGCCAACTTGGCAGACGCAGATAATACGTTTATCAACACATACACGCACAATAGGCTTGGGAAGGTTTCAGGTTTTACCGGTTCAGTCCGGAAGGAAGGTTCCTTCCTTCGTGAAGGAACGCTATCGCAGGTATTTCCTTCCTGCAGCTGTCAGACTTTACAACCAGCAGTGCACCCAGTAGACCACACTCTCACCAACCAAGACTTTTAAACTGACTGCACTATAATACACAGTTCACTTATACTGTGTATATACTTTACTCAGGTGAATTTCAACTTAAGGTGCAATACATCAATCTTTCAATCAGGTGTATTAATACTCTATGTGCAATATCAATCTATGTGCAATAACCTATGTGCAATATATTGTTACCACTCCCATCTTCTACATCCTCTACATTTAGGTTGCTAGTTTCCATATTTAACCTGTTTAAATTGTTCATATTGTTCATATGTTTTCTATATTACTTGTTTATTTTGTTTTATATTGTTTATATTTCATTTGCTATTTAATGTCTTTTTTTTACTGATGCCCTCTTTCGCTGCTGTAATACTGTAAATTTCCCCACTGTGGGACTGATAAAGCAACATCTTATCTGATTGATCTTTGTATATAAACTAAATTTTTAGAAATGTGGAATGCATTACTGTAAAAATAAGTACATTTAGGTCTCGTTTCCACATACTCTATGTAAATATGCGGGTCAACTGGAAATCCATTCATTTCTATGGGAACCTCAGTGATCTCTAGTGTTTTGGAAGAAAACAAAATTTCCAATGCCTCGAGAATTTTGGAAAAACTCACTTTGGACAGACTGTTTGCACCTATACTTAAGTAAAAGTGTCAATACTAAACTGTGAAAATTCTCCACTTCACTTACCAATCATGCATTCAAAACCATACTCAGGAAAAAAATCAGCTAAATGTCTTTAAAGTACAAAGTGTAAACGTACTCATGTTGCAGCAAAATATTTCACGAGTGTTTGTCTTTTATATCAGATGTTTCTGGATTCATATTCCTGCTACATTCATGTGTATGCAGCATTTTACTGCTAAAGTTGATCATATTTTAACTACTTCATGCTTTTGACCAATTTAATCTATACCTCTGCATCATATGACATGAGATCATTATATGTTTGTTTGTGAGAACCACGAAAACAGCCTGTTTTTAACTTTGTGACAACAAATTTTGCAGCTAATCCAAGAGGTTTTTCCAAAGAATTTATTTAGCTGAAGAAGGAGGACTAATATGATTTTCACTGGACAGAAAGGGTATAACAAATTGTAGTTTGAAGAAGTGTAGTAACAGAAGCTATCAGACAAATGCAGAGGTTCAATATTTGCCTCGGGGATGTAGTGGACTGGAAGTATAAAGTTGCATTAACAGGGAACACTCCGGTAAAGTACATAAACTAAGAGGAAACTTCGCCAGAAGTTTCCCCTCCTCTCTGGCCTCCTGCTCCATCTTCCTCTGGAAAAGTTCACAAAGGTATCTTTTTTTGTCCCAGGTTAATGGCATGTCGTTGTCGCTGTCATAATCACTCATTTTTGTTTTCTTGTATCTCTTGAATAAGCCGCTGTAACTCTGAGACAAACAGAAGCCAGCACGAGTGGGCGTGGTAATATACGGAGGGACGATGGTTGAAAAAAATGTAGTGCCAAAATTAACGCCTGTCTAGCCACAAACTAAAGCAGTACAAAACAATTAATTAATTTACAGTTGAACAAAATTTGATTTTTTAGTTAAGCATTTAGAAATGTGGCTTAAAACCATTTGTCTGCTGACCTCATCTGCAAAACAATGCTGACCTCAGCACCAGCAATTTCTCCCTCCTTCTCCTAAAAGTGACACCACTGATTGCCACCTACAGAAGATAATTAAGTGACTATGCATAAATACTTCATACAATCTCACTTCAAAAGTACTGAACTATTCCTTTAAGTACAGTTCTTGTATGAAATGTATTAGTCTGTGTGCAACAGGAAAAGGAGTGTAGTGGCCCCGCCTATGGAGTCACTCACTTTCTTTATATTTAAAGGGAGCTTACACGTCAAATAAAACGTACATGAAGTTGACTTTTAACATTTTAACCACTGTCTTTGTCTTACAACAAAATATATTCAGTCAGTAAATAATGAATTTTGCACAGTTTCGAAATTAAATTACATTTTCAAATTGTGGCTCTTACACAGAGGATCAGCTTTAACAGACGAGACCAGCTGACCAACACAAACTGCAGCAGCAAATAACTTAAAGAAACTATAAGATGACGAAAAAACTTGGTGAAGATGCCTCACTGCCAAATATGCTCTTGTCGTTATTGTACAAAAATAAAACAAAACAATCTTTGGACTGAGAAATGTACCTGTGTTCACTTAAACTGATTAGGGAGGAAAATTTCATGTATCACAAGTGAATTATGAGCCACTTTCTGGTCACTGAATTAACATTACAAACTGTTTTTTTTTTTTTTTAAAAAAAACAACCCTCTTCATCACAGTCTTTGGTTCTAACTCTAACTTCATCATAGAGGCGGCAGGTTAGGGATGTTTGCAGCCCTCAAAACAGTGATACATAAATCCCTGTGATTATCTCTTTCTGTATGACAACAGCACTGAATCGAATTTATGGGATCAGTTTTGCAAACACTCTCCATACGACACAGAGGATGAATCAAATCTAGAGACGTGTGAATATTGAGGATTTTAGGTGTCTATTTTTCAGTGTCCTGTCAGAGGAGAGGGGCTGAGGTCTTAATTATCTCAGGACTTTTTTAATCAACCTCTCACGTATGTCACTGTTGGAGTAGATAAGGCAAATCCGTCTTTGTCTGTCTGCCATCTTCCCCAAGGGGGCTGTGTTTATCTCCCCTCTGGATCTCCACACTGAAGCCACTGCAGAGTCTGATTATGCTTCTCTGTTCTGCACAGCAGTAAAGAAATGTTTCTCTTTCCAGTTGAGGAGAATGTGAGTGGCTCACTTCACTGCTGATTAGCATTTGTGAAAAAGAAAAGAGGAAATTTTCGCATTCCTCCTTCAAGAGAGCTCATTACTGAAGGACAGCGTTTCATCTCCATTCATCCCATGAAGATCACAGCCCTCGTACTTCACAAACCTGCAATGTTTCACTAACCTACTGCAGCACAACAAGGATGCAGCATGATGAAACATGGCTTCTCCTCCTTATTATCACAGGTGTGAGGCGACATGGAGAAGCAAGGGAAGCCTGTTTGTGAAGCGTGGACACAGCAGGACATCATGCCGGCCTGCGAGGAAGAATCAGGGCTGCGGAGGCGGACAACGCTGAAGGCCAGTGGGCTCAAACGCTTAGATTTGACACTAAGAGACGAGTCGTGTTGGAAAAACTCAGAGTAATTGGAACTCTTAGCAATGTGCTAACAGGAGGATGGTCACATGAACCTGATGGCACCAATAACTCAGAGCTCCTCACTCAAAACCATTTTCACTGCTTTTAATGGTCTTTCGAGAAAGATGAATCTAATTCAAACAAAAGATGGTGACAATTAGAGCAGCTTGCATATTCAGAAAAGAAGTAAAGTTCAAAACAATAAATTAAAATGTGCTAAATATCAATAAAATATAGACTTTAAGGGAAAAATCTAAGTTTTCTTTACAATTAATCTGTATTCACTCCTCAGTGGACTGAAACATTTTAATGGGCTCACTGAAGCATGTCAGCACATTTAATAATGACAGAAATGCAGCGTCATCCAAAATAATGAGGAACATTTTCTCAGTTACCAAAAAGTCAACGTCTTGTCACATTTCATTCTATCAGGGAAAAACTCTGTCTCACTAATTTGGCTGATTCTTAAACTTTGGCATCATTTGAAGATTGTTTTGTCTTTCCTAAATCATTTTAACCCTCGACTGAGGTATAAGTACGGGGATAATGCACAATGAGGTGTCCATTATTAGAAATTAAAGCACAATGTGGAGGTCAAGTTAAAGGATACCAAATAATTAAATTGTGGATTTTTTGTTTTCATGTGTTATGCGATCAAAATCTTTTCACGAGTTGTGACACCTGAGGGTTTGACTAATACCTGGACCAATCATTGCCATCTCATAAAGTTCTTTACAAAGAATATGTTCACTGCTCCAGTAAGTTGTACGAACCTTAGACACAACCTGGCATTGGAAGCTCAATCTAGTCTGCTCAGCTCATTAAACTGTTTGGCTTATCAAAGAGCCAGAGAGCTAATGTTATGCTTGCAAGATTCAAAAGTCAGCCACATTGAATACTGTTAAAAAAAACAGTAAATGTTGTACAAAAGTATGTTTAAAAACAAGTTAGCTACATATACAGCCATGTAATTGTACCCAAATAAATATCACAATTTCCACGGCCCCCTGTCTGAAAATGTGTTTTGTTCTGCAGATATTTGTCTTCATTGTCCTGCAGGCTGTTGGTCCCTCAGAAGGACAGACTGACATCTTCACGATCGAGTGCAGATGGACCGAATGTTTTGATGTGCAATTTGCTGTTTTTTCGCCTCCTGTCTGATTTCAGTTCACAGACACATGTCCACAATGCTCCAGTTAATTGCTACAAGCCAGTAGGCATTCGGGTGCTGGCACGTGTATGCAGAATCGTCTTCATTCAGGTCTTCAAAGCACACCTCCATTGAGTCATACAGCACAGGGAGTTTGCAAGAATTGCAGTGCAGTTGCATTGTTCATAATGCATTCACCTGTTTCTACAGGCTGTCACAAAAACTTGTTTTTTAAGAATTCTTTTCTCCTTAAAGTTTTTTTCCTCCCAGTCGTCCATGTTTGTTTGTTTTCTACAGGTCGTCTCAAAGCCAACAGAGTGTGGAAAGGTTGTCACACATGATGCTATGACCTTCACACGCACTCATTTCCTCTGATCCCTCCCTGATTCTCCCTCAGGATGCTTTTCTGCTTCAGATTACACCTCATTTTCTGAGTGTGTTATTAGAGGTGTTTCTAAGGATCAGAATGTGTGTGTGCTTTTGTCTTTGTTATTCATTTGTATTACATGTACATACAGTTTGCTTTAGTACGTATGATAAACTGTATACATGATGTGATCATGTTTGTTGAACAGCTGGAGGTTTGGTGCAGATCGAGTTGACTGTCACAAACATTAAAGATTAATAAACTTTAATGTAACTCAAATAAAAAATAAACTCAAATAATAAACTCAAATAAACTGTGGTGCTTGGCATTGAGCAAGGTGCAAGAATTTCATTTTTTAAGACTAAAGTTTTCTTATATGTTGTTATGTATGAAAACTGCTATACTATTTGATTATCATAAGAAAATTATCCAAACAGCTTTTTTCTATTAATGATTCTGTCTGTTGATTTGTGAATAAATAGGCCTACCTGCAAAACATTTCTATTAGCCTCAATTGTACATTATGTTTAGAAGTAATTAGGGTAACACTTTCCATGACTGTTCCTAAAATGCATTATAACATATTATGAATATAAACAACACATTATAAAACATTATGAACACACTTAAATGCTTTATAGGGGTTATGGTTATGGTTGGGATTATAACCCATTTTAGAACTATGATTAGTCTACATAGCCCTGTACGTGCATTATAATGCATTATAGATGGATGCTTTATAGAGTGTTACCCTAATTAGCATAGCATGCTAGCACATTAAACTAAGAGGATGAACTTGGAACATACCTGCTACACATTAGTATGGCGCATTGATGCTTTAAGCTTGTTAGCATGTTGGTGTTAGCATTTAGCTGTTAGCATGCTGTTAACATAAACCTGAACCCCTTTATCCCTGGTTGGTCTTCACCACTAGGTTGCCAGGAAGCTGAAACCATTCTTGTCCAGTTAACTCAAAAATTCATAACCAACATAAAAATATAGAAAATGCGTCAGCTTCATTCTTTAGATGGAAAGCTGAACTTTTAATACACTAAACAAATTAATTTTAGATCGTTGTTAAAATGGTCAGGTGCTATTTAAGATACAAGATAAAAAATAATTAAAAAGGATTTTAGGAGGTAACACGAGGAATATTATACATTTTTATTACCATATGCATCATTTAAGAGGAAACTAGAGAAACTAGAGTCGATGATTCAGATTTAAATCAAATTTCACAACACATTTTATTAATTTATACATGACTGTGGATTCTGATTGGCTGGCTGCATCAGAGATTGGTGCACAATGCTCATCATTGTACCAACGGTTTAATAAATCAAGTAAATGGATCCATATATACGATTGTGTTGTGATGTATTTTATTTTTATATGATTGCTTGTGTGTGTAATATAATAAAAATGCAAGATGTGAATTCTGCAGGAAGGCCAGAAGGCAATGAAGGATATTGGGAAGCAGTAAAATAAAAGTCTGACTTAATGAGGGATGTAAAATATGTAAAAACTGTGTTTCAGGAGCTCAGTCCCAAAAACAAAATGATCACCTCTGTCCTGTTAGATTCGTTCTGTCCTACATGAGAGACCTCTTCTCCTCCATCTGCAGGGAACGAGTGGCTGCTGATAGTTTAGTCATTATGTTAAAAGAGGTAAAGGACATCATTCAAATTTAAAGAGCTGTTTTTGTATCATAAAGGACAATCAGCAGTTATTTCTGAACACTGGAAACATAAAGCAGCAGCTCACCTTCCTGTTAACTCTGTAGAGACTTCTTCTCATTTTCTCCAGAACGACATGTTGTTCCATATGAGTTGCATAATGACAGGAGATCATGTGCCTCACTCCCACTGTCGATGACCATGAGGGCCACAGCCTTAATTATGCATATCTGTAAGCCTTAATATAATTTAAACTAGTGAGTTTTTCTCTGTACAGTTATCAGAAACTAGGAAATTCGCAATAGAGACCAAAAGAAGGGTTTGTACCGGGCTGTAAACATGTTTATTTCTGCTGGCAATTTGGGCATTTTAACGCAAATCTTTAATAGGATTGACTTGTCTTTGGAAGCTGCTTCAAGTGGTCATTCAAGGAACTGCAATTTTTGGCACTGGGTCCCTCATTTTCAAGTACATGGAGGTTGCTGTTCAGGGGAAAGTGGTTGTTTAAAATGGCAGCAGGTCCCTTTAGTGTTTAATTGCAGTGACAGGGTTTGTAGGCATTGTTCAAGGCAACAGCAACATCTAGTGTTTAACATATGATGCATGTTGTACTTAGAGCAATTTGTCAGAAATATGCCAAAGAAAAACTTCACAATGGGCCATTTAAAACTAACCACAGTCCACAGTTGGCCCCCAGGCCACAGTTTGGCCAACACAACCCTTCAGAATAAATGGAAAACCAAAACTGTGTCAGTCATCAGATCTCGAAACATTAACTGGGTGATTGTGGAGCAGCTCTAATGTTTTCCTCCATGAACAAAGCAGCAAATAATGACAAGTTTGACCCAAAAAGTTGCCTCATAATCCTCAACTATGACTGATATTTGAAAGAGAATTTATCTCATGAGAACTTTATTTTAGAAGTTTAGAAAAACGCATCTTTTACTGTTTCTCCACAGGCTTAATCCTCTGTGCATCTGTATCTGAATGTCAAAATAACAAACAAGGAAGAAGGAAAATCAATGTTAGTTTATCCAGCTCACCATGTAGTAACAGACTTTCTCTTCTTTCTGTTTGTGGCTTTTTTCTACGGAGCAGCGAGCAGGTGTGATTTCAGCGGCAACCGCTTGTGAATATGAGAGCAGCTGATTGATCTTTCAGGTGGGGGAAGATCTTTACATTATTCACATGCAAGGCCAGGTGAGAGCCAGAGCTTTCCGAGCCTCCTGAGGTTTTCTCTCTCAGTCAGTTAATGCAGAGGCTGCCATGCTGGGGGGGGGCAAACCCAGAGAGAGCTACAAGGAATATTAATGCTCTGTGTCGCACAAAAGCTGCTTCACCACCTTTCCAAAAAAGCCATTTTCACAGTATTTTAAACTTATCAAAGGTTTGGCTCCAATCTTTGATCTCAGTTTTGTGTCCCTCTGTGGTGCCTTGCTGCAGCTGGATGAAGGAGTCTGGATGAAGATGTAGATGTGAGGTGACAGCTGATGGACAGTAACGCAGAAATCCTGCTCAGATCATCCAGGATGGATCGTGTGCCCACAATTATCGACCTGTCCGTGTGACAGTGCTGCGCCGGACAGGACTGTGACCTCCAATCTGAGCGTCTCAGGGCCCCGGTGCCTCCGCAGATTACCTCGCACTTTGATTCCTGCCACAGCAGAGCGGGGCTGCTCTCTGAATCAGCAGCCAGGCAGAAAATATGAAGAGAGGCGAGTGGGCTGCATAATTGACTTTGGATTGAAGCAGAGGATTCAGGTGGAGGAGGTGTGTCTGATTGGTGGCTTCCCGCTCCATTCAGATCTATCTCCTTTAATTCAACACTGAATAAACAATGACAAACACGAATAACACAGGTGCCAGTTAAACGTTTTAATGACCTCCAGTCTCCTTCACAGTTTGTTTCACTGAATCCAAAGATGGTAACCAAGTTTTTTTTTTGTGAGTGAATAAGAGCCCAAAGCGACACCTTCACAATGTTTGTTTGGTCTAACCAAAAGTCTGAAGCTCAACATCATTACAAACAAAATTGGAGAATTTAAATGAGTGCTGAGTTTAGTCAAACTTGGGAGGAAGGAAAAATGTCTGTTGTAAACACCCATCAAAGCTTACAGACTGACATCTTTGTTTGATTTTGACTCAACAATCTTAATAATCTTAATAATATATAATCTGAATAAATAGGCTGTTAAAGCCCTGACTGATGTTTCCCTGCTTGTGTTTCTCACCATGTCAAACTCAGTGTTAGTCAAGTCTGGTTAGTTTATACCTATGGCAGCAAAATCACAACATAAGTTATCTCAGGACACTTTACATATAGACCACTCAAAAACTTACTGACGCCCAAAATTTGAAAGCAAGGAGAGTGAGCACCCAGCAACAGTGGCGAAGGAAACATCCTTTAAACAGGGAGAAACCTCAGAAAAGAACCTGTTAGTCAGATCTTAACTGTACAGACTTGTATCTGTGCAAAGTTTGTCACTAGGGTGATGTGTTGATGTTATTTTCCTGAAGGGAGCGATGTTGGTGGCTTTACATTTCCCTACAATCTTGATTTTCAAAGAATATCATGCACACTTCTTCCTCCTCTTTTCTGAGCGTGGCTGCTTATGTTTTTGTTTGTTTTACTCTATTTTGTTTATTTTGTTTTCAATTTTGTTTCGCTCGAAATAGAGACGTAATTTATTCAACGTATCCCAAATTCAGACCTGAAACATCTCAAATTAAATGACTGAATGTATACAACAAAACCTGAAACCTGTGGCACAGTGCAGACGTGTTAGCTCAGAGGGTGAGTTTGCATTAGCACACCTACTAACACTGTGACAGCCCCGCCAGCTACAAGCTAACAAACTAACAAACAACATAAATAAAAGATGTTAACTACACTTAGTATTCTGATACATCTGCTTGTCACTGATTTCAAACATGGAGTCTATGGCTTTTTTTTTTTTCTCCCATCACTCAACTTAACATAAGCAGCAGCGGTGGGTAGAGCATAAGGACAATGATTTTATGCATATCCAAAATTTTTTGATAAGAAAGAAAGAGTGGATGTGCTTCCAGACACTTTACTTTTTATGTAGAAAAACAATGTTAAACAAATGTTCATCATCAGAGTATTTTTAAATACTTTGAAAAAGGTCTGGAGGGGTACCTGACCCTGTCTGACTCTCTTCAGTGTAAATTCCTCTATAAGTCAGATTGGGTAAGAAGCAGGCCAGTGAGTTGTGCATTCAAATATGAAGCCTCAGGTGGTTTTCTGAAATGTAGCATGATAAATACATTTAAATTGTGCCTTCAATAGTAATTTGCAGTGGACCACTGCTGGTTAAGTGACTATCAGTGCTATCAATCCATCACTTTGCCTCGAAAAGCTTGATTCAAAGCTTATTTCTGCCCTCTTCCTGCTTATCATTCATGCCTTCTCTGGCAGGGTTGTCCTCAGCGGCAGGTTCCTAAATGGACTCCAGGCTCAGGAGCAAAGCATCTTCATCTCACTGCTTCACACTTCAGAAAATAGGCTAATCGCTGGCTCACCGCTCAACCCACTAATCTCTAAAAAAACCTCACATTTACTTTAGAGTTCTGGCATTTGACTTATCCAAAGAGAGGGGATCCCCTCTGTGTAGGAGTCGGTTTAACCTTGTGCCTAGAGTGGACAAAGCTCATTATAAATTTCTACATTCTAATATAAACCGGGAGCTTAAATTGTAATGCAAGACGAGTGCTGGAAAACCAGGCAGTGGTAAATGTTTTCTCTGAGGGAAAGTTCTTCTCTATAACCAAAAGGTCAGCCTCAGAAATCAAAGTTCATTCATATCTGCAGACACTGTGCAGCATGTGGATGCTGTATGTCAGATCACCAGGCTACATTTACGAGCCAAACCACATTAAAGATGCTTTGATAATCCCAACACTGAAAGACTGAGCCAATATCTTCAATATCTCCTAATGGTTTTAACAATGGCACAGCTGACCCCTATAATGGCTGAAACCCTCAGTCCTTCCCTCATTGTTGCTGTGAACATACAAAATTCTTGCAGCCAAGGCTCCCTCAAGTGGCAAAGGATAATAAGTCGCTCTTCATGTGGACTCTTACCATGTAGGCTGATATTCCAGTTTCTATAGGCTCCAATAACTGGTGGATGTCAAGTTTAATGGCTCACCGAAGCCCCCATGTGGACTGAAGGGGAACTGTTCAATGGAAAAGTCAGTGTGGGCTTTGGTGTCTACAGCTCAGAAACAAAATTCCCATTAATGAACCAACATTTTATCAGGATCTTATCCAAGGAAAAGCCTGGTGAGGGTCTAATAAAAAAAATCAAAAAGATGATTAAATGAGGGATGTGTTTTTGCCATTGGTTGTGATTTTATAAAGATGTGCTAATTAATTACATTAGCAATGCATGCTAACATGTTCACTGTTTCAGGTACTGTATGTCTGCATGTTGCATGTTTGCATACTAAAGTTTGCAGATTAGCACAAACACATAGAACAGCTGATGCTAACAAGCATGTTAAACTGAACTGATGTTTTTTTCATCCGGATTTTGTTTTTTTAAACATGTTTGTTTTGCTTGCTTTAGCCTCAACATTAGCTTCAAGCTAGCTAGCTGGAGACACTGAATGCATGTGTAGCTGCTCCTTATGTTTATCTATGCTGTATGACCCTTATTAACACATAAATAGATGTGTTGGACTAGCTGAATATTCTAGTTGATAACTGGGGGGGACAAAAAATTAGGAACAATTCTCAGTTAAATATAGAACTAATCCAGTACACCACTTCAAATATTACCTCAAAATGAACATAGTATTATTTTTACACATTTCTGATCATGTAAAAAAAAAGAAAATTATAAACATCATAAAGACAGAACTTTGCAGAGCTGTCTGACATGCATTAGACTGGACATATGAGCCTAATAAAGTGGTCACTGAGTGGACACCCAAATAAAAACAAGTTTACCATGTGTCGATTTACATCGTAAATAGAACAAAGGACAAAATTGGACAGAACTCTATGAAACAACACACTGTGTGGTATTGCTTTATTTTGTTCAATGAAAAACAAAATCTTTATTCACAGCTTAGCTTTGTATACATAAATGCAAGAAATATACATGCATTCTCTTCAAATAAACCACACAGACCAAATAAAAAATATCTAATTCACTTAAATTAAATATCCCTGGCGATGTCAGGTAAAGTCTTTTCCTCTGACTTCAAGTCAAACTGTTCACTCAGTCTTTTTTAGCTGCTTTTTAGTCTCTTCGTCACCACATTGTGCATCGCTGCCTCCTCCTGGTCTCTTTTGGCAGCTTGGCTCACACTGTCCATCCTCAGCTCTCGGTTTACCTCGGAACTGCTTCCTCTCGGATGTCTGAGCTCCCTCCTCTCTCTTCTCTCCTCCATCCCCTCGATCTCCTCTGCAAAAAGGGCTTTGAGTGCGGGAATGAGCCTAGGGAGGATTTTAAAGTCCCCAAAGCGAATCTGAGCAGAGAGGAAATGGAGAAAATAGTGAAGTGACTGCAGCAGGTCTGAATTATAGAAAATCTCATAAAAGAAGGAGGCAGAGGACAGAATGTCATCTTAGAGCAGATGTCATTTCAGCTGCGCATCTAGGGGCCAATTATTCTTAACTTCAGAACGAAGAAACAGTGAACAGAAACAATACACTGCTCAGGAGCTTCAGCTGCAGTCTAAGGCGACACTTCACTTATAGCACTGAAACATTATCATTGGGTGTGAAGTTCTGTTTTGTTTTCATGCTTTTTATGTCAACATACACAAGAACAAGAAATTCTGTTTAAAATAGGAGTTTGCTTTGCTTAAGTGCATTTTGTCACATTTTGTGTTTTCTGTCTGTAATCGTGTATTTTTATTTCTGCTGCTCTGACACTCTGGCATCAAATATCTTTATTTTTATGTTTTTATTAAAACATGCAGGCACTCTAAACAGATTCCCCTGCCAGTTTGACTTACCTGAGTCTTTACTTTATGGGATTTGTCCTTGGCTTTTTGCCAATTTTACATTGAAATGATGCACTTCTGTTAAACTGGCGTGGAAATGCAGCAAATAGAAACATAATTCCTGCTTTTTGCCTTTTTATCTGTGTTTTTTTTTAACTTTAGTAACACAAACATTTGGATGTATCAAGTTTTTGCAGAACTGTTTCATACTCATACCATCGTAAGCATCATGTGCATCACTCTGTGATTTCCATCTTTACTGTCAACAGTTTTTTTAAAACGTCACTACACTTTAATCGGCAGTGTTAAGGAGATTCCATGTGAATGGACATATTTTCATCATTTCCACAGTGAAACTCACTCTCATGTGGTCGAATGAAATCCCCACCCGGTCGGTGAAGTCTTCACTGAACAGAGGGATCTTGGCGTAACGCTGGCTGAAGTGGTTCAGCATGATGAAGTCGGCGTTCATTCTCATGCCGATGCTGATGGCCTGCGAGGTCGTGCTTTCAGAAAACATGAAGCATAAAGACGGATATTTACGTTACACTGCTTTCACAGGGAATATTGTTTTCTGCAGACATAAAAGATGTTTTTGTCAAGATGGACGCTCACTCTGACACCATAAAAGCTGCAAAAATCGATGTCAATAAATTTAACAATGCACTCAAAAATAACTGCAACCTCCAGCAGAAGATAGAGTGCATTTCTTTTACTGGCTGATAGAACTTTAACTGCTGTAGTTTCTCTTTTCTTCCACATTAACCATTTACATAAATGACATTAAAGCCAGTTTGACAGCTTATTTCACTAACCTGTGCCTTTTCTCCACAGCTTCCACCTCCATCCCGTCCTCCAGCGTGGCCTCGTGGATCAGTAAGGTCGCATTCTTTCCTGAAAAACAAAAAACAAAAACAAGAAGCCCAATCAGAGGCCTGAATCACAGACAAGCACTTACAGCCTCTTTCCCTCCCGCAGGACATCAATCAGGTCGTCAGCGCAATCAAGAATTGGCACGGCCTGTTTGTCTGGTGAGCTGAGCAATCTATAATGAACAGTCAGGGGATATACTCGCTGTCTCTGGAAGGCTTTGCTTGGACAGAATCCAGTCAAGCAATTTAAGAAGAGTCAATGAAGTGAAATCCCACAGGAACCGTTAGAAGAGCCTGCCAGCTCCGAGAGTGGTCAGGAGCATTAAGAAATAACGAATAAATTATTCAGAACAAGCCATGCGGTCGAACTACGCTTAAATGACTTCATATGAGTCTCTGTAATATTGAAGGGCACACTCAATTTGCTATTACCTGCAGTGTGGGACTGTGTTTAATCACTACTAACCAATGTGAACGAAGGCATCGCAGGGCATCGTGTCACCAGAAAAGGCCAGTTTCCAGCCTGATCGGTGAGTGAAGCTGCAGGCGAAGGCATTCTTACAGTGACGCACTATGCACGTCTGGAACTGACACACGCAAACAGAATGATTAGTCACAAAAACTTTTTTTTTTACTGTTCAATGATGTTAAAGCAGCCTCAGACCTTTTCCAGATCGTTCTTCTTCAGCAACGCCTGAATGAATGACTTAGTGCTCTGCTCCGGCGTCTCAGCGTCATCGTACAGAAATCTACTCGGGATGAAGCTATAGAAAAAAACAGATGAAAGACGATGATGAAGAGAGGCAGAGGAAGGTTGATTTTAGTTTACAGTCATTGAAGGATTTGTCTCTATTAGGGCCTGATCGATATATTGGTGTGCTGATATTATCAGTCAATATTGAGCTACCGCAGATATATCAGAAAATATGTTCTTCAGCATGTACTAATATTAAAACTGTATTTAGAGCCGGAAAAATATTTGGACTAGTGATTTAAAACGATGTAATTATGTCGTTTGTCCAGTGGTCTCTTATTGAATAACTGACAAGTAAAGCATTTACTGTTCAGTGCACTGATGTTTGGAATAAAGTTTAGTAAAATGTAAGATATTTGCCTCCATTACACATCTTTACCACAAGTCTTTGATGACCACATTCAGCCGATATTATATAAATGTAATATCAGCCTTTATATTGGGTACCAGAATCTTCTCACTCTCTTTTATCTGAAAAATCCCCTATTAGTCAGACTCTGGATGATATGGGCAAAGTCTTTTTCCTTGTGTGTGCTTTTGCACTAAATATTATTATGTTCTGTAATATACTGGATATGTTCTCTAAAATCTATTGTAGATTACATTATACATAGATGAGGCTGTCTGCACAGTTCTCTCTTATAAGGATGAAAAATCCAGTAAATTCAGTAAAGCAGATCTGCCCACTAATGCTGCCACCTTACCTTTAGTGACTCAAAAAAGGAGCTACTTTGGTATTAAGGTAAGATCTCTGATGTGGACACCAACATTATTATTATATTGCTCATCCATAATAAAGAGAAATCTGTACAGGCAAAAAGTCCAATCAGTTCTTTTTCTTGAGGCTTTGTTGTTTGCTCATACAATTAAATTGTTTGCTAAACAAAAAACAGCTTCAGTATAAAAACTTTTTTTTTTTTAGATTTGAATCATTCTCAAACAGAGCACACACACAAAGGTGAAGTCCGTGTTTTGTTTTGTTTTGTTTTATGTTTTTTTGTCTTTGTGTCTCCGTACTTGATGTGGTCTAGAATCTCCTCACAGTAATCGTGATACTGATGCAGCCACGTGAAGATCTGAGCTGGAGCCACAAGGTAAACAGGACTAAACGACTTTCCTAAGGCCGCCTAGAGACACAAACATTTTAGTTCAAGGTTTATAACAATTAGTTTTGCACTACTCACAGACAGAAAGTATTATCTATCTAATCATAATCTTCTTATTTACATACCAGAGCTCTTTCTCTCTGATAAAGCAACATGAGCAGCCCCTAAAACACAAAGATGAACATCAGCTGGCTTATTAAAGCAGCTCATTTTATATGTAGAGATGATATTTCATAAATTAAACCTCAGCATGGTGATCTTGTGTATCAGCTGCTTACTGTGTGATGGTCAGCATGCATGTGAGAGACGAACACAGTTGAGATCTTGGACAGAACATTGTCCACAGAGTCTCCGTAGTGTCTGCAGAGTTGCCCGAAGGTTCCCTCGCCACAGTCCAACAGCAGCGACTGACTCGAGCTGCACACAGAGAAGAATCATTACTGAAGGAGTGAAACGAAATTCAACTATATACATTATTTGAGGAAAAAAAGGAGATTAAGAAGGAGAAGGAGAAAAAAAGGGGCAAGAGGAGAGGACAGAAAGAGGAGAAAGAAAAAGAGGAGAGAAGAAAGAGAAAAGAGAGATTAGGAGGTGAGGAGAAGAAGAAAGAAAAGGAGTAAGAGAAAAAAAGGACAAGGAGGAGAAGGGAAAGAAGCAAATGAAGGAGGAAAACAAGAAGAAGGAAGAAGGAAGAGGAGGAGGAGCATGGCATTCTGTCTGTTGGATAAATATTTAAACCATTTCATTAACACGCTCACAAAGCATTCATAAGGCTTTCATTAGGTCCTCTTAGCAGGCTGCATACAGAGGGAGGCGGTTGCTACGCAACATGCCAGCTTAGAGGCTTAACTTAGCCTGCTAGCTTAAAGATGCCCTGAAGTGTATTTCCATAGTATCTAACTGCTGTGTGGTGACATATTTCTGAGTGAACGGCCTAGAACAGATTGTATAGGCGGGACATAACTTTGGGAGTAACTTGATTGGAACGCTGAAAAGTGGGCGGGCCATTTTAACACAGAGGTATAAACTACCCCAAACACACACCGTTTCATCATCCTGTTGCTAGCAAAGCAAACTAGTTAGCTCACCACCTACCTACCTGTAATGTCACCACTGTTACCATGTTACTCCAAATCTACCTGTCTCTCTCTAAAGCTGTCTGTCTCTCTGTCACTATCTGAATCTATCTGTCCCACTCTGCTGACTTTGAGCTCTGAGCCACTTGATATATGAATTATGACTGACAGGCAAATGTCATATGATTGGTTGAAAATTGGTTGATTCTCCTTTAGGTTATCATTTGGCAGATTTCATTTAACATGAATAAAACACTGTGGATTTTGATATAAAAATAAAAATAAATTCAATTTGTGGTTTGTGTGTAAGATAAATACCTTATATTCACTAGAGTCCCGCTGACGTTTCTGATCTTCATTGGAAGAGCTGATCCCGTTCCGAGGAAAACCACCTCTGGGCATTTTTCTCCTCGTCCTGCAGTAAAATATTTTTCTGCAGTCACTGAAATATTGCAGACAGTTTGACTAAAAATATAACATTAAACATCACTGAAGAACCGTCCACTTAAAAGTAAACTTTTTGTTGTGTTGTGGGTTTCTCACCAGAGAGCTCTGCGCCATCAGTGGAGCAAATCTTCCTGCACTCGTCCACTTCTTCAAGAAAGTTTGGGACCTCAGAAGCCTCTTTCACAAACTCCTCAGTGTTGCAGGAGGGGATGGCGTCTCTAACGAATCAAACACAGAGTCAAGAAGACACACACCGCTGCCTGCAGAAACACTGGCAGGGGAAACATCTGACCTTGATACGCCACTACATGACTTGACAGAAACAGTGAAGAAAGAACACTGACACTTGTTAGACGAGGCTATAAAAGAAGAGGAGGAAGAAAGCAGCTGAGTGCAACGGTCCATTCCAGATTGTTTTCTGTGACAAGACAGCGCTCCGAGCTGCAGAGTAATGTCGGCTAAATTGGGGGATAGAAGGACAAACTAACCTTTGCCACTCCATTACGGGCCGGAGCTGGAACTTGAGCAGACACTCGGCTCTGACGTTGGGGACGTGCAGAGCAGCCTGAGGCTCCTGGGCAACAACAAAAACAGAAACTTGTTTTTGATGTTTTTATAACTACTCGTCATGTGATGAACTTTATCGCTCTGTGAACTTGGCTGATAAAGCAAAGGAGGAATATGAGAGCAACTACAGCCAAACACTGCAGTAAAAAAAAACTTGAACAAAGCAGAGAAAAAATATGATTTGATATAAAAAATTGTCATGAACAAAATGGGAGATTTTGCTGAGATAAAAAGATGCATACAAAAGTACAAAGATACGTATGTGAACTAAGAAATAAATGACCACCATAATACAAACGCAGGTGCATTTATCATTTATCTACTTATTATTTTCCAATAATATGAAAGTATGTATGTTTTATTTTTAACTTTATTCCAAAGATCAGTGCACTGAAAAGTAAACGTTTCATTTATTAGTTAAAAAATAACAGACCACCCTCCGCTGCACAAACTATGTAATTACACTTTTTAAATCATTGGTCCAAGCAGTTTTTTACCGATATGATATATATCAATATATCTGAGCCAATATTGTCGTTAATGTCTGCACACTCATATCAGTCGGGCTCCAGTGTGAAATGCTTGTTAGAATTCAAGGCTCTATGCTGAAGTTTACACATTATAAACCAACAATTCAAAACTCAAGCAGGTTCTATTTATAAAATGGAAAAGCAGTAACTTCAAATATTAGAGAAGATGGTGAACCAGTGATTAAAGGTAAGGTTGGTAATTCTGTTTAGAAGCATTTATTGTTATATTTGTACAAAACCTCTTAACAGCCTGATGACAATACATATATAAAATGCTCTGAGAAAAAAAATAAATTCCATTGTCTGTGGCTACGGCATGGCTGTAATGTCTGCGCAACTGCGAGGCAGAAAGCTACAGCTGAGCAAGCCAGTCACACAGAGAAGTAGATAGAATGCAGCCACATTACCAGCTTTACCCAGAGCAGTTAATTCTGCTAAACAACACAGAAAGAGAAAGACCAAGCTGGAGAAGGCAACAAACAAAAGTTGAAAAGCGCAAGAAGTAAAATCACAGTCAATATTGAAGTCGCTTTTCAGTGATGAGGGAGTTGGCCTGAAAAGTGATGCAATGTTTGCTGTCTTTCTGATGCTAGTCTGTTTTTTTTTAACACTCATTATGATAATGTTCAGTGTTTTCATAACGCCCAATAATGTAACATAATTAGATAAGGTTGAAAGCGATGTGCTGAAGTCCCCTCTCCACTCTGTTATGAGGCGGTTGTGATGCACGATGCTTGTGCATGTGTGTGTAGGGCGTGGCTTTTGAATGAGTCTTGAGGAGAGGGGGCGGGTTTAGATGGAGCCCTGAAGAGATGTTGCTTTTCAAATCTTGCTTTACTGTAAATAATCGATGTTCACCTTTGCTTCGTAAGACTTGAGTTCTGGAAAGATCTCTGGATGAATCATGTTCAGCTGAGCTTGAATCTTGTAACTTCTGATGTTGTGAACTGTGCGGACGTGTTCGTTGAGGATCAGGTGTTCTGTTGTGGAGGGAAACCTGCAGAAACACACAGAAAACTCTCAGCCTGAGGGTGTTCAACTGCAACTTAAAATAAGCAGGATTGTTTGTGGAGTCTGATGTAAGAGGAGGAGGATGCAAACCTCTCCATCCACTTCTTGTATTGGTCTGTTTTTAAAACAGACTCTGGAGTAATGTGCACCACCAGCACAGCAGCATCCTCCGTCCCTCCTGTTTGGTGTCTAAAGGGAAGACAAACTTCATTTAAATATATTTTCTGACAAACATTCAGAAAAAGAAACATCGCAGATGATCAACCGTCACCTTTTCAGCTGCTCGTCAGTGCAAACAGCCTCTACGAACTCTTCAGACGGACACTCGATGATGATGAAGACTGGTCCTGGATCAGCAGGAGTACAAACCTGCTCGGGTCGGATCTACAAAAGAAAAATGCTTCAGAGCTGCAGCCTGATGACAGATCAGAAGAGCAAAGAGCATCATCATCCTCACCTCCTTTCCTTTATATGTGACAGTTTTGCCGTTCTTCAGAGCTGCGACGAGAGGACCAATGGCCGCCGTGCCTCTGCAAGAAAAAAAAAAAAGGTTTTGTAACTTTAAAGTTTCTGATCCACAGAATTGATGCTTAACATTTTCTGCTTTTTTTCTGTTCTTTAATACTGCAAATTTAAAAATCTGAACTAACTTTAAAGTTTTGAACTGCTGGTCAAACAAAACTAGCAATTTACATATCAGTTTGGGCTGTGATTGGACAATTCTCTATTTTTTGTGACATTTTGCGCCACAAACAATAAATCTATTCATCAAAAAAAAAATAAAAACAAGAAAAAAACATTGGCTGATGTAATATCAATCGTACATACAAGAATTATGCCAACAACATAAATTATGGAAAGCTGTAGAAAGCTAGCCATTTTCAACCCATAAAGTGGGAAAAAGAATAACAATGAAGTCATCTCCATGGTAACACAGTTAACCCAAACTCGGAATGATAAACAATAATCATAAAAGCAATATAACCACCAAAAATCAGATATTTATACACAGCTGTGTGAATATTAAAGCAATATAACACATCATATTAATACAACAATCAATGATATCAGTGAACTTTGAAAACGCAGCATATAAGATGCATCTTATCCTCATTTAAAGATCAATAACTGCTGCATGTTCTGTTCAATTCTTTTAAAAAATTCACCTACACGGGCAAACCAAGCTCCTTGGCTGGAGGAACCAAGAAATTTCCTTTCTTGGGGTGAAGCTGTAAAAGACAAAAGTGGAGAAGAAAAATGTCAGACAAAAAGTTCCGTCATGTGCGCGTCATGTTTAGGATGACGACAGATTACAGGGTCTCACCTTGCAGATGAAGGCGACAACTAAAGAAGTGTCTCTACCTCCTTTTTGTCTTTCACCTTCAAAAACACAAAAACAAAACTTAAGCTGTTTTACGTCAGTGCATTTTAGCTCCTTCATTTTCACTGTGCATTGTATTGTGGGACAGAAGTCTTCATCAAAACTACACTTAAACATTAAGTGATTTTATGCTGCTTGGTGACCCATGTTTATCTCAGTTAGACACTTTTACCCTTGTTTGCCGCTTCGCAGATACTGAAATATCTCAACAACCATCGAATAGAATATCTTGAAAATTTGTACAGAATCCTACTGAATCTAAAAAACCTCTGACTTTTCCTCTAGCGCCATCGTAAGGCATTCCCATCAGGCTTAAATGTACTTCAGGCTTTCCTATGTTACCATAGTGATGTTTGCATTTAGCCACACCTTATAATAAACAGTGGGAGGAGCCACCATGGTATTACCCATGGTTTGTGGAGTGCAGCTTTGATGCTACAAGTTTGGTGTTGTGGCCGACGCCATCTTGTATTTTTGGAGCTGGAAGTGACCATATTTGGACAAGAGGATGGAGCTAGGAAGGACACACATAGCATGTTTTTCCACCAAACTGGCTCTGGTGCTTAAATTGGTTCTGTTCTGGATTCTCTGAACTTTGGGGCTTTCTAGTGGACCAGCCTTCGTT
The DNA here is from genome assembly GCA_029783665.1 of Naso thynnoides. Taxonomy (NCBI): domain Eukaryota; kingdom Metazoa; phylum Chordata; class Actinopteri; order Acanthuriformes; family Acanthuridae; genus Naso; species Naso thynnoides. Next base: position 2,485,038 of record JAQLOL010000009.1, read on the forward strand.
CCCACATGTTTTGAGCTGAATTATGGGGATCAAAGATATGACATCAACAGAGGGCGTTGTGCAGCACACAGGGACCTGTAGAGCTTGACACTCCTATTTTGGTTGCCTTGGAAGACCTGCTATTTTTTGGTTCCACCCAGAAACCCACTTTCTGGGTTCCGAACCAATTTAATTTTGGTTGAAACGCTTACAACGGTTCAAAAAACACGGTTAACCGCCGCACCTCAGGATACGACCGTCATCTATGATCTGATTCTGCCCGTTTTCAGGAAAATGTCTAGGAATTATTTCTCTACACTGCCTCTGGGAGATTGGTAAAGGTAAATTCAGAAACTGATTTAGTTGGCCTCTGTGAGTGTCCTTTTTCATTGCCCCAACAAAGTTGGTTAAAAGATCCTGTCCAGTGGCCTGCCAGTACTTTGACGTCAATGACTACTTGACTGAATCATCAGGTAAGATATTAAAAGAGAACTCCACCACTTTTCATGTGGATGTCTAATCAATGTTGATGGTAATTATAGTCAATTGATGCAATAAATTCCTCAGTTTGTGCTATATTGACAGAGTAAGCTGAATTTTCTCAGTTTGTTCTGCAGGCACAGCCATTGCTACAGTGCCTACATGTACCAGGATTCATTGCGTTCGGCTTCGGACTGTAAGTGCAGATCAGTACACAAAGCCAAGCAATAGTGCAACCAAGAAGTTCTATAAGTCTATAAGTCAATCTATAAGTTGTTGTTATATTCTGACCCACCATGCATCTTGTAAAGAGACAATGAAACATTTGTCGCTTGAAATAACATCACATTATCACCGAGTAGTGTTAGATGCAGTACAGCCAGAGGCCCAGGGCTAAATTGCTAACAGTGGGGGTGGTGGCCTGTCACATATATGTGAAAGACATTGCATTGACATGCAGTGAGAAAGTGTGCATGGCCTATTTCATGTGTCTCTATTGCTACAAATCACTGTGTGACGCCTAGCAGCTGCTGTCACCAGGTTAAAAGTATGTGCTGTTCCGATCATCATGATTTCCCTTCACTTCGGACAAACGTCCTCCAGTAGCTCCAGAACCTACAGGACAACTGGACTCACCTGGACTTCCTGGATATTTTCCACGACTGTGAAAGTCATATCTCTTAGGAGAGCAAGGACTGCCAGAGGCGCTGCTCCTGCCTGACATGGGTGAGAGTTTTCTGCCGTCACCCTGTAACTGGGCTGAAAAGTGAAGACAGACAAGGTCACTGAAGGTAAATGAAACAAACAAAACAGGAAAGACGCCTATAAATAAGTGTCTGAACTCACCAAATATTGGCACCTGATAAACCGTCATTGTATTGTCCGAATATGCCTCTGCAGTGTACGGTCGAACCGCTAGAAGAGAACAATACTGGCATTATCAGACATGACGCACAAAATTAACTCTGTAACTCAGCTCAGTAGATTCAACGTACATAGCTCGATGCCTTCCAGCGGTCCAGAAAATGACTTGATGGCATTCAGATAGTTCTCCTTTAATTAAAAAACGCAGAAGTTAAGGGAATAAATGTTGCATTACAGCTGCTGCACTGATGTTTAACCAGCACGATGGAGTGTCTCACCAGCTGTGGAGGTCCAGAGAGGACACATTCTGGGACACAAGTGTCCTTCAAGGTTAATATCATCCCTGCAGAGGAAACAACGCAGCATCAAAGAAAACATCTTCAATCCCAGACATAACAAACAACATCGGTGACAAAAATTAGCAGCAGCAGCAGGTGCAGAGGGCTCCGCTAATTCACCAGCTTGTCTCCGTGTCTGTCTGTCTGTCGCTTGCTGCAGAGCAGGGAGCGAGCAGAGGCGTTTTAAAGTTTTTTCTCTAAAAACACACAACACGAGGGCTGTAAGAATGAACCAGACAGTAAAGTTTGGGGCTGAAACAATAATGAATCCAAAATTATTATAAAAACTTAATAAAGCTGATGGGAGCTGCACATCTAGTTGTACTTTCTGCAGTTTATGCACCTTACACAATTTTAAATAAAAATACCGTTTATGGCTTCTTTTGCTACAAACAAACTTTCAATACAGAGTAAACAAAGAGCGTCTTACTATGATCCACTGCAGTCAGCGACATGAATTATATAATTTATCCAACAGACGTCACCGACCTGATAAACCTCCCACATTCTGCCAGCTGAGTCTGGTCAAGAAAATGTTGTCCAGCTGCGTCGCTTTCAGTCTGTCAGAGGAAAACACAGGAACATTAATTTGTCCTGTCTTTGATCATCAGAATGACTCAGTAACATTAATGTGCGCACAGTGAGATGTTCACGCCAGCTTACTTGTGTTCCTGCATGAGTCTCTGTGTTCCTTCGCCACAGTTGAACAGATATCTGCAGCAGAGAGGAGAGGATGCTTGAAGATGTTCATATCAGCAGCCGCCTGACCTCACGAACATGTTACTGTCTGATTGTTACTGGAGCTTCCTTCATATTGTTTTTTCTATAATACACAATAGAAGTGGACTTACTTTTCCTACGTGTAATTCATCAATTTCATCAGTTCAGTTTCCTTAGCTGGTGTTCTGTTATCTCTTTGGCAGAGCTTTCAATTGTCTTTTATGAAACCCAAATGATATTTCCAGAGTTTTCTTAGGCTGGGCTACAATTTACATTTTTTATCTGAAAGCCTGCGTAACAAACTGGGCACGCAGAGGTTGAAAAATGTAAGTATTCAACATAAAAACATGATATTGTTGCACATTATGAAGTGCAGGACACAGCGGTCTTGTTGCTGGGCCTGAACTCAGGATCTCTCAGCCTCTGCTCCATACATTTTTACCATTTTACTTTAAATTTGTTCCTTTGAACATCAGCCTACTTCATAGCAGTGCACTTTTGCAAGTAAGAAGCATATTTTGCTGCAGCTGTGACCACGCCGTATGACCTTATCACAGCCTGCTTGCACCAGCCAGGCACAACCAAACTGGGGTCTGGTTAACAGGCTATGCTGACACACCCTGAAGCTAAACCACTAGAGGTCAGCAAAAACAAGATCCTGTTAAGTTGCTCTTTAGGAAACAAAATATTGATCTTTTACTAATAATTTCATAATAATGCCAATTTATGTCATACTTTGTTCAGAAGTCAGTACTTATATTAACCTTAAACATCATGTAGGCCTACCTCGTATTTGTGAGAGTTTGGTGACAGACTGTCCAGGTTTCAAAGTAAAAGCTCTTGCAACTGGAACTCATATTTTTGTACAATTTACCTGTTGAACTCGGAGAAGACGTACAGTGACGCAGCATTATCTCTGCTCCCCGCACCGACCACCTGCACGTACACCGTGGACGGTCCGTGAACGTCCTCTCGTTTGCTCCGCTTCTCCTTGGTCTTCACCCGCCGCAGCGGCTCCTTCTGCTGGGCTTTCTTCACACCCAGCGGGTGTCTCGTCTCTGGGTTATTATTGGTCGACATTGCTCGGAAAAACTGGAAAACAGTCCGATGGAAACAAAAATCACAGCGTGCGGCAGCTGGAGGAGCAGCAGAGAGAAATCTGCCTTTAGCGAGCAGGAATGTGAACGACCTGAGCTTCAGATGGACCGTATTCATAATAAATACGACACCCAATAATTTAACAACCAGCGCAGGTTAATGACATTTAAAAACGTTCGATTAACGGTCGTTCATACATATGCAGCCGCCTTTGAAGAACTTATTACCTAAAAATAACTGAATGTACTTTGAGCCGGACTGCAGAGGTTGGTTGACACATGTGACTCCTCTTCCGGCATCTAGTGATGACGTTTACAAACCTTATCGCTCATTGATGCGTTGGATATTTTAGCGACTTGTGGACCAATCACAGCGGCGTCTTGAGAGAAAGGGGCGGGGCTTCACACAAACTACTACAAAATAAAATCTGCAAAGTAATTGTACGAATATTTAGCTCTATAACAAAATTTGAACTATAAAATGAACCGGAAAACATGCTCGTTACTTGTTAGCGTATAAATATTGTGATAGTTTAAATCTAAATTAACAAAATGATGTAAAACACTTTATACAGATTAAACTGACGGCTCTTTCTTTAAACTGGGATGTGCCCTTATACAGCAAATGTCTTGAAATGGACTGTAGCTTGAGCGAAAAGGAAACACACATTTTTCAAATGTACAGAGAGGAAAACACGAACTGACTAATCTCATATAAAGTAATCAAAATGAGATATATTTTTATTATCTCCTCCATACCTCCCAATCTATTTCAAAACAAACAATATGAGTCTGTTTTCCTGCATTGCATAGCCAGTTTGTTTCAACTTCTGATGTCTGACTGATGAAGACATTTCCGGTTTGAAATGAAGTTTTTGGGAGCTTGTACAGTTAAACATGTGGACTGCCTCTTCTCTCACAGAGGTAACTGTAAAGTCTAGACAGATTCATTAAAAAATAGCTCACATTTAAAGCACTGAACCTTTGACTTCGCATTCTCTATACTTTATCACATTAGACGATATTACATGCACTTGGATGTGATCTGGATGAACTTTTATTTAATGAATGTCCAATTAATTTCCAGCTTTCTCTGATTATCTGTTCTTATGTATGGCCTTGAGCGGCTGCAAACCCTCTGTCTTTTATCTTCTTCTTCAGAATACACAGAAATGAAACACAACTCAGAAATGAGACGCAACACACTCCTCTTTCTCTGTCTTTATTCATATATCAGCATATAGTCCTTTGCAAAGTGAGGACTGCAGACTCTCAGCATTGACTGGAAACTGCAGGTCTAACATGATTCTGACCACCAACACTTTTAAAACTGCTTTTATGCCCAGAGAAGCAAAGTTCCATTAAGATACGAAACACGATGCTTTTTAACGTACATGTAAGAGGTGGGACAATTCACAAAGAGCATGATTCCAGTATGCTGAAGAATCTCCAAATCAAATCTCCACATGATTTTGCTTTTATAAATACAAGTTCCAGGTTATTGTTTATCTTTTCATTTACTGAAATCACTGAACTAACCACTGAGATGTGAAGACCGTGATTGGTTGATTCGGCTGCTATTATACTTACATGATTGTGCGTCTGTGTGTGTTTGTGCACAAGAGAGAAACAGAAGTGTTTTAACGTTGATATATTATACAGACATGACTGAATGACACCATTTTTACTGCAAATGGTGTTTTTTGTTTTTTTTTTAGGCTTTACAATTCTCTTTAACACTGCAAGACGGGGACCAAGCTAATTTACACAAGGATTTGTTTTATTACTTTATGGTCTTTTTTATATCTTTATTGATGCAGACTGGTGTATATTTATTACTGTGTTGTCCTGCTATCAGTCCATGTACATGGGAGAGCTGGGAGATGCCGGCATCTGATCCAGCAACCTGCAGACGTAACCAGCGACATCGACTGAGCGCTCCTCGTACATCTGGATGAACGGATCTTTCTGGAGTCAAAAGAGAAAATTTACATGTCAATACAGACTCCTTCAAAATAAGACAGAGAAACAGAACGTAAAACAACTGCAGGTCAGTAACCTTCAGTCTGAACTCACCAGTAGCTCTTTGTACTTTGGCCTTTTTGACTCATCCTTTGTAAGGCTGAGAAAGGATGAAAAATACAGTGTTACAAGGAAGATGGATGCAGTTCAGCCTTTTGTCCACGAGGGGGAACAAAAGAGCAAGCAGCAGCTGTAGTCTCTAACCCTCTATTACAAAAAACCTCCCACAGGTTTAATTTCAGAACATTAAAACATCATCTGAACAAGAAAAATAATCTTCTGTGTTTACAGCTGTGGCATATCACTGCAGAACACGTCCACAGCTAAGTTTGCTTACCACACGTTGACAAAGGAGATGAATTTGGGAGAGAAGCGCCTCTCCTCTGAGTTGCTGAGTTGTGGTGGGTCTCCTCTCACCACCTGGGTCAACTGGTCAAACACACTGTTCCACTTCGGGTAGGGGAACCGTCCTGTGGCCAGCTCGTACTGAAATACACAATACACACAGAACATAATGAAGGCAGACTGAAGTTCTGACACTACAATCAGGCAGGAAATAACATTGGAAATGAAAATAAATTAGAGGGCACAAAAATTCAAACATATCAAACATAAACAAAAGAGTGAAACTATTTTAGAAACTTTGGTTTTATTAACTTTCACTCACACATTTGAACCATTCTGCATCCTTCTTTAAGGACCCAAAGTTCTATGAATATCTGAATTTGTGACCCACCTCAGACAGCAGCATTTAGAGCCTGAAATCTGCCAATTTTATTCCTTTTTTTAACTATTAATCCTTTTCCACCGGTCAAAAAACTCGTGTAGACCTGCTAATTTTGGTGGGAAAACGGCATGTAATTGCCAAGTTAGGACTCACCAGTGTGATTCCCAAACTCCAAACATCTGAGCGGACGTCGTAGCCTTGCCGGGATGCGCTCGGGTCTATTCGCTCTGGCTAAAAACAAAACAGAGAAAAGATTCAAATTAAGGTCAAAACAATTAAAAATTAGACTGGATTTGTAAGAAAGGTGTAATGAATGTTTCGGATATCCTGAAAAAAGAACATGAACAAAAGAAATGTTTGACGAAATATGACCACTGAATTTTGGTCATAGTTCCTGATATGAAAGCAATTTTCTGTCTAATTACAATTTATTGTGACTCATCACGTCATTAGACCACACAAAGAAATACAACACAGATTCCAAACAAGTTGGAACACAGTGAACAAAAACAGAATGCATTCATTTGCAAACAAACTGTTTACTGACAGCAGTTTCACAAAGTGTTCCTGAGCTAATCGAGTAACACCCTTTATACACTTGTGTTCACTTGTTTGTCAGCGCCTGAGCTTTTTGAGGAGGATCCTTTCATACCCAGTCATGATGCTATCATCTGTTTACCTGTGAAACAGGTGTTTTTAGAGCATTTGAGAACTTTCACAGCCCTTTCTTGCCCCTGACCCAAATGATTCAGAAGTGTTGCTGAATAAGATTCAGAGTAAGAAAACTTTTACAGGAAAAGTCTTGAAGGGCTGCTTGAAGTTTTGCAAACCACCAGGTGTCACTGTGCATGATGAGTTTAAAGCCCTGAAGCTTCAAATCTTTTCTCAGCATTAACAGAAAGAAAGCCTCATTTGCACACCAGTAGAAAATTCACACACATAACAACCGCAAAGGTTCTTATCTATTTTTTTTTTTATCAGGAATGAGATTTTTTTTTTGATGTAAGAGGTGTTTAATATGCCAGTGTAGGTACCTTAAATGTTTTTGCGTGATAAAGAAAGAAACAAACGGGACCAAAACAAACCACTCCATGGAATACCAGCGCAGCTCATCACCTCTGGGCATGTTTCCACCTGCACAATCACACGCCATCAGCTCTGCAGCTCAGACACCAGCAGTAAGATGTTTTCTCAGTCCTGCCTCTCAGGACTGCAGCATGGCTCTGCATGCCTTACAAGACTGCTCGCCTATTCTGTCATTCACAGCCTCCTCCTCAGCTCGCCTCAGCCCACACAACAGACGCGGTAATGAGGTGTGTCGAATGCTGCAGAAGTCTCCTGCTGCTGTGCAGAGAGAAGGAAGCACCTCGTTGGCCCATTTACAGGCCTGATTTAGATGCTGATGTCACCCAGCAGAGTGGGACAGTCTGTGCTGCGGCACTGATGGGCTTCGTGGAACAGCAGCTGACTGCTGCATCGAGCAGCTCACATCTGCCAAGACTGGAAGTGTTTAGTCTGCACACGATCACAGCAAATAAACTGTTTAACATATTAAGTGGATTAGAAGAGAAACAATTAGACAACTATTTTAATGATTAATTTTAAGTCATTTATCGAATAAAATTGTCAAACATTTGTGAATTCCAGTGTCTCTAATGCGATGATTTGCATCTTTTCTTTCATCATCATTAACTGAATACATGAGGGTTTTTTTTTTTTCAATTATGGTTAAACGCATGCTGTCTGAACTCTCTCACAGCTTCATACCCAAACAATAAGTCAAACTCCCAGCTGTACTGCGGTCAGTTTGTCTCTGTCATTATTTAGCCTGCTGTAACCAGCAGCAGTGATCAAACAGCTGGAGCGTCTGCCAGCTGGAAACCAGAAACTGGAGCTGAGATTCCTGCAGAGTGAGCTCACAGCCGTGGGAAGTTCCTGCGTGACTCCGTTCAAACTGTCATGAATGAAGCTCCTGCCTGGGCCTTTCAGAGAGCAGCGCGTGTGTGTGTGTGTCTTGATAGTGCCTCACCAAATTTAGAATGGAAACTGCAGTGGAGAGAGCAGAGGGGCTGTGAGGAGGAAGGGGGGGTGCCCCAAGCTGACGTAACCTCCCAAACAGAAAATAACCTGGAGTGATGACGACGTGATGAGATCACCTGTCTGATCTGCCAAAGATCTGCGCACTTTGGTTAATACACGTAACACACACAGCGGCTGGTCACTGAAAACACACTCTCATTGACGAGCAGCAGAGTCAGTGACAATTATTTGATCATTTAAATATTTTACCGTGCAAATCTGCTGATCATTCCACATCTAAAATGTAAAGCACTCTGCAGAAATCACCTGATTTCCAGGAAGAAAAAAGTAGTCTTACCTTCAAGACTATTTTATACTGACAGAGAGCTTCACCATGTGGGGGAACAACAATCAACTGAAGCCAGATATCAGTAAAATCAATGAGCTGGTTATAAACGGAAATGCTTTATGGATGCAGCTGCAGAGAAACTATAAATTCTAAAACATGGATTATCACGCACGTTCAAGATCTAAACCATTTTGAAGCAGAAACCCAAAATTAGTGTCATCAGTTCAGTATCTGACCACAAGTTAGATATGGTCACAATCTCTCCGTCTGTTTCTGAGTTCTGAGGCTTCAATTATGGAGAGACCAGTATTTCTGCAGAACATTATGATGTCAGTGAAAATGTCCTTTGACCTTTTGGATGTAAGATGTCTTCGCTTCATTATTTTCTATTTTTAGAGATTTGTGTAAAATTCTGTCAAAATTAGCGCTTGAATTTCCGAGTTATGGACAAACTCACGATGAGGTCATATTAACCTTTGACCATAAAAAATGTAATCAGTTCGTCCTTGAGTCAAAGTGGATGAGTGTGCCTGTGATGTTGTGTTTACAAGAATGAGACCTACAGACCAACAGATGGAGAGACGACCTGAAAGCATAATGCCTACAGCAATGGCTATCACCGGCACAAAGGCTTCAAAACAAAACGAAAAATTCAATTTTTAACGAGAGTTACAACCACTGACTGCACCATTTAAGGTCGAACACAACTTGGCGCCTTTTCTCTAACAGGTCTGAGTCAAGGCCAAGTCACCCAGCAATGTTCGTCAGCAGCATTTAAACCACCTGCAGTGATTCATCAGAAATTATGTTATCCACGCACACAGACAAGCACATAAAATATACCTGCTGTTCTTGAGTCAGCGGCTGCCCTCGTTCATACCCCAATCTTGTTTCACTGAGTTATGGGACACAGAAGGTGGAACTTCTGACTTTGACTGTTGAGACTCATGGGCACAGTCCCTTCTGTTTACCTTTATCTAAAACAGTCACATCCTCCCAGTTCCCATTTTTCAAAAACCTGTTGTGAGCGTTCAGGTCACCACAAGCTCAGTTTTACTTACAGCCATGTAAGGTCTGCAGCCTGCATCTCTGGTTTTGGCAATGGAGTCGACCAGCTGACCACTGATGCCAAAGTCACACAGCTTTATGTTGCCATTCCTGTCCAGGAGGATGTTTGACGGCTTAATGTCTGAGAGAGAGCGAAGAGAAACCAGTGATGAAAGGCGTCTGAAGGTGCACAATGAGATCAGCAACTTGCTGGTGTTTTCTTACCTCTGTGGATTATTTTCAAGTTTTCTTTTAAGTGGTTAAGTGCCTTCACAGTCTGTAAGAAACACAGAGAGGATTGAGCTGCAGGAGTGGAAAATGAGGCCCGTTTATATTTTGTAAAGTGGGACACGATCATCATGGAAACTTACAGCTAATGTTATTTTTCCTAATATTTCTTCTGGAATCACGTCGTCTAACGAGCAATATACAAATTTGTAAAATTTGTCTAACGAGGTAGCCATAAGTTCCATACAAATCCAACAGTCACCCTGAAACACAAGAGATTCAGACATGAGAAACTGAAGTCAAACACACCACTGAATGAATCAGATGCTAAAATGTGAACTAGCCTCACCTCTCTGAACAGAGCACCGTAAAACTGCACAATGTAGGGACAGTCACTACTCCTCATGACCACGTCCAGATCCATCAGCAGCTGCTTCTGCTCCTTCTCATCGACCGTTGACCGGATTCTCTGTGAAGGACACAACACAACACACCTTTACGGCAAAGACATGAAGTTAACACGAAGTCTTCAATCTGAGTGTCTCAGAGGTAAATCACCTTCACCGCCATGATCTGGTTACTCGGCTTGTGCACCATCTTATTGACGGAGCCATAAGCGCCGCGGCCAATCTCGCCCAAATCTTTGAGATCCTCGGCAGTGAAATCCCAGTGCTGCTCCGGGGAGATCTTCAACTTTCCTGACGACTCAATACTGTGTGTTCTCAGCCTCTCTCTGAGAGGAAACCAAAGGTGTGTGTGATGTTAGAAACACAGAAACAAGCCAAATATCTAAATGTAGCAACCATGGTTCCTATTTGGGCTATACCAAATATCTGTCGTCATGTTTTATGACATCATCCCCCTAAATAAAAAGCACATTTTAAAAGGTGTTACTTTTGTGGGTTTGACTGTCTGATCTTTTGTGTTGATTCGCCCCAAACAGCCACAATAAACTACATTAACTGTAAGCTCATAAACAACAGGCACAGAGAGTGCGTGTCTGCATTTACATGCTATAAGTTCAGCCTCTGACTGAACTCAGACTTCAGTTCTTTCATCTATTTCCTTTCAGTCTTTTTCTTTGCCTCTCTTCTCTCTGTACAAAGTAAACTACATTTCCCCTCCAGCGAGCATCAACAAACAGAGACTAATAACTGTACAGGTTCACAATCCACAGCTCACTGCGGCAGACAGGCTGCAGAGAAGATAAATCCTCTTTTTAATTACAAAATTACAAAAAATAAACTGTGAGCTCCTCTCCCGCCGTAAACGGCTCTGCATCAGAGCAAAATCTGTTGTTACTCAAGGTGTTTATTTGTACAGAAGCTCCTGGCTGCCTTCAATTCTCATTTCCAGAGCTCCCCGACATTCAGCATCTGTCTGTCCCTCCGCTCAAGTCGGTCTTCCCCCAACAAACTCTGCAGAGCCCTGTGATACACATGACAGCCTACATATTCGTATGTTCATTTAGAGTTCAAATGTCAGTGTTAAAAACAAAGCTCCCAACCATTTTGCACAGCCATAGTTCTTACATGTTCTAAAATATCAATTTCAAGGACCTTTCAGAGAAATCCTAGGCCCAATTCCACTCATATAAAGAGTGGAACTTAACCTACTTACTAAATATCACAAAGAACTTTCATTTCAAGCACTTTTGATGACTCGAGACAATATATGTCTTTTGTGAAAAACTTGCAAGACCATGATTTTCTTCCTCAAATTCACAAGCTTTTAGGAACTTCCCATGAGAACCCTGCAGCTTGTCTTGCAGGTACACTCACATGTGCGGGTTCTGAAAGGGTGGCCCGGCCGTGTTCAGTGTAAATCTGGTCGTGGGTTTGATCGGAGGGTTGGCGAAGTTCAGCTTCAGGGCTTTACGTTTACCTGAGCAGGAAAACACACAGAAACGTGAACAGGTCTTTCATGAAGCAACACAATGCTGAGGGATTGAGCAACAGCAACATAAAACTCCTCCCACATGAGAGCTCAGACTGATGAGTGAAAACAACACAAACCATAAATGAGATAAGAGGAGAAACAAGGAGGGAAAGAAATGTATCCAAATTTACTCAAATTAATGGATGTCATGCTTTCCATAGAACAAGGGATAAGGAGCAACTTATGCATCAGCATATACAAAAACTCACCTATGAGACTTCAATAAAAGTGTCAACAAAGCTTATAAAAGACCAAAACCAGCAGTGAAAGTATCAAGTAACACATATCAAGGTCTGATAAATCCTCCAGAACTCCACTGTCCAAAAACTATTACGACACATCAATGAGCCAAACTGGTACACGGACTGAAACGCTTCTTTCTCACCCTGAACACACACACACACACACACTGTAGTTTATTTCAACTCAGTCCCACACACACCGTCCTGCTGCCACAAATACTCAGTAGAGCATCAAATGTTAATTAATCCGCTGCCTAAAATAGTCCCAATAAACATGTATACTATTTCCTCCTGTTTGAATAATTTTTTGATAAATCTACAGAGAGCACCTGTGTGAGAAAATAACAGAACCTTTAAAAAAATCTATTACATTTCTAACATGTTTCAACAAGCAACTCTTCAGTAGGAGGGAGTGGGCTTGGAGCTGAGAGACACACACACACACACATCTTCGGTTTTGGTCTTTTTATGGAATTTCTTAACATGAACAAAACTGCAGAGCAAGACCTGGAACATTAACTGTGCATATATTTACATAATTCCTCACCTTATCAATGAATGCAGGTTTTTTTCAGCTGTCCAAATAAACTTTATTTGAAAAACAGTAGGGTAGGTCAGTATGTCATTTGTTAAAACTCCTTTTAAATTATGATTAAAAACCAACTAGCAAACTTACAATTTCAGTCTTATACTTGAATTAATAGCTCTGGACTGTCCTTATGCTAAGAGTGGGTTATCCTCTATCACGTTATACTCTCATATTTGTATCACACTTTTTATATTTGCACAGTGCAACGCTCGAATACTTCAGCAATTTCTCCTGCCATCTGATTTTTAATAAGATCACCACATCGTTTCCGTGTGTGGAACATCATATTGCACAACTCCATCTCAAGTTGGTGTCCATTCACCTGTCTAGCTTACACTCACCTACATATGATATAAAAAATGATATTTGATGCAGAAACAGAAACATAGCATGCTGCTAAAATCCCAAACACCCACATTCACAGATCAGACACACCGACACACACAAACATGAGAAAAGGGGAAAAGAAAACACTAATACATGACATGCTTCTCAAGGCCAACTGCTTTGATTTCACCTGCAATCATAGGAAAGTGCCGCACGCTCGCTCCACCCAAAACACCACAAGAATGTGTGCGCTTGAATTCCAATAGGCTCGAATGGAAAACAACGCTTGAAATGACAACGTCTAAGTGCGTGTGCCGTGTCTCGACAAGCAAGCGCTATGCTGAGGTGCACCCATGCCAAAAAAACAAAGACAAACTAGTTGGAAATTTAAAAACAAACAAAAAAAAAACAAAACAGGTAATGTGACAAATTACAGGCACTACTTTTGCTGTTAGTCACACACTGAAACCCAGCGAGGTAGAGCTTCCATTACAGTATTTAATTGGGAGTTTAATTAATAAAAGCACAGTTTGTCTTTAGTTGTGAGAGCTCTTCCATCACACTGAGGAAGGACAGAGGGGGAACAATCAGTGTGTCGAAATATCAATGGAAGCTCTGAATTTTAGGCTTGTGCCGATGAGAACAAACACACCTCGCATGTTTGTGACAGGAAGTTGTTTGATCAGTGAGACAATAAACTGCACTTTTGAGCAGCACAGATGTTCTGAAGTAGGTCGCTGGTAGCAATTAATGAAGCCTCTTGGTAAAACAAGTAAAAATTCTGGTGTCTGACCAGCTCCAGCTTTACCATATCCTGTCACCCGAGCAAGTCATATTAAAGACAGAACTGTTAGCTACCGGCACAAGCCTACGTGAACCCGTCAGAAGTCTTGACTTGGATTAGTTGAGAACAGCAGGACAGACTCCCCCACACCAGACTGTCAGGCGGAAACAAAGGGATGACAACTGTTGGTGCTGAAGCAAAAAAGGTTTGGCTTACTTGGGGGAGCTCCAGACAGGTTTATCTGAAACCCTAAAGGTGAGAAGACAGCTTTTATTTTCTTCATATTTCACCTTCACTTTGCCAGCTTGTTAAGCCTTCTTCAAACGCAGCTTGTTGTTTAGACCCTGTGTTGCCTCTCCTCCCTTAAAAAAACACAACTCCTCTTCCTCCTAAATAAAGGTTTTATTTCACCCAACAAACCTGACTAATAGGTTCAGAGTTGGTAAACAATCACAGAAATTGGCCTTGCTTTGCTAACATGTCAAACAAAACGGGGCATTCTATCTCAGGTTAAATGCATCATCTGGCACATAATGCATTAGCATGCACATGTAAGTATGAGACGACTACAAGCACTTGAGTGAGGTGAAGAATGTCTTGTGTCAGTCAGTGAAACGAATGAAGGCAGTAAATTAACCTGCAGGTAAAACAAAAGAGGAATCTACACGTGAGTGTGAGTTACCATCGTGAAATGCATTATTACAGTTTAATTGACTTTTTCTTGGGACAGCTCACCATCAGTCAGCACCATGTCAGAAGTTAGGAATCATTAGTTAGCAGCATTAAGGTAAAAGGTGAAAAATGGTCATTGTATGAGAGCAGAGGATTACACAACAGAGCTAATGTCAGAAGTTATGACCATGAAGTCAAATAAATAAAAGCAATTAAAGTCTTCACTATTACTACTGTTAGGATAAGCTACATTTAATTCTTTATAACAGGGGTAGCAGGGATATACAGTTATCAGGCATCTAAGTTACAAATCCAATTTTTACATGAAAGTGAAATCAAAAAAAAAAAATCAACCAAACAGCAAACTATACAAACCATATCTAACATCATCTTTCAGGACTTTTAAACTAGCAGTAGTAGAAGTATTGTATGGCAAAAATGATTGACTCATCCTCTTTAGCAGTATGTGGTTATTTCAACCCTGAGATTTTGCTTCACAGATCTCTACTGGATTTCTATTGAAACTGCTTATCTGACTCTACTCAGTGAATGGAAAAGTGTAGCTACCTGTTTCACTCTGACATCT
>JAQLOL010000009.1:2536821-2549896 GCA_029783665.1 Naso thynnoides
AATTAGATAAATAAGAATGTGGAACAAGGTGAAGCATATTTGAGATTTGTGAAATAAATCTGATATATATATATATATATATATATATATATAAGGGGGGGCAAGGTTTTGGGCCTTTATTTGATAGGACAGCTGGGGGATTGGACAGGTAATGGGGGAGAGACAGAGGATATGACATGCAGCACAGGGTGGAATCAAACCCTTGGCTGCTGCAGCAAGGACACTATCTCTTTGCACTGGGCGCTTGTTGTACCAACTAAGCTACCAGGGGACCCTCATATAATTATTCATAGAATAGTCGCTTATCAGAGGAAAAACATATTGGGAAATGTGGGGGTTTTTTTTAATAAAAGTGCCTTTTTATCTGCGTTTCTTTTTGCTTGTGTATAAAATTTGGTGTCAGTTGTGTTTAAAATTCTGCGGCAAATGCTAAATTTAAGTATTTTGACATGATGTGTTCGGTACTTTTAGAAGACAAACACTGAACTTTAAATTGAGAGTTTAATTTTGAAGTGTCACAGTTGTCCCTTACAAAAGAACAAAGAGCTTCGCTACCCGTGAAGTCAATATGCTGACATCCTGGATTTGCTATGAGGCCACAGTTGCCGCCATTCTGCGTCATTTTACACTATCTAAATTTAAACCCCTTAAAAAAACTTGTTTTATAAAACTTAACTATTTCCTCATAACATTAAATAGTCATGAATGAATAAGAAACAGATAAAGTTAAGTTAAATAAAGTTCAGAGGAAAAATGTCCTTGGTTTTATTAATTCAGTCAGCTGACATCACATTTATCGATCAAAGCGCTGCCCACTTCGAGCCAGTGAGAAAAGCACAGAAAAAAAAACCCCAAAAAACAACAGAAATTTCAAAAGTAAAATAACTGAACTTGTTTTCACCTTAGTTGAAAATTTTATTTTCATGGTTTTTTCTACTTTCGGAATGTTAGCAGCTGTCGATGTCAAAACAAATGCATGACTTCATTAAGAAAAAAGATCTCTGGTCACTTTTTACCCTGAATCTGTAGACACAGTCTCATTTGCTCTGACAAGACAGAATCAATGACAATAAAAAAATAATAAAAATTCTTTCAAGTGTTTACACTGAGATGCCACTGTTGCACTGTTATTTAACTAAACTTGAAGAGCTCAGCTGATGATGAAAGTCTGCTCATTATCGCTGCAGTCATTCACCAATTCAACTGTGAAAATCAAATTAGCATTGGCTCACAGCTGAAACACAGGAGATCAGATAAAAAGCCACACAAGCCTGACATTAATGCCTTATATCAGAGCCTGTTAGTTACAAAGGACCAAAGGAAAATCCACCTTTTCTCTCATGTCAGTGGGGCAGGTATCAGCAGCAGCTGGTATGCGCATGACATTTGTTGAAATCCCTGTGAAGCTCGGTTAGAGTTACTGTGAGTCGTGTGTGACTTTGAACAGAGGAGGGTTACGTACGAATGCTAAAGGTAACCTCCAAGTGAGGAGAAAGTACGAAGAGGAGGACAGGTGGTACTTGAGGAGCTGACAGGTTGTTGTTAGGATGGGACATGTAGTGGATGGATGGGTACAAACACAAACCAGCACCCTGTCAACGTTTCCAGGCAGACTGTAGAGATATTTACTCTCAGTGAAGAGGGAGGATTGTTTAATAACAAAAATATTGCAGAATATTATTTATACCGTTAACATTCCAGTGCACAGATTTACAAGGACAGTATATGTAGTATACAAAACATCAGACACCAAAGAATTTTAAAAAACTACAAAGTCCAAATACAGCAGCTGGATTAAAGTGACTTAAGTAAAGACTCTTAACTTTTTTTTTGGCAGAAGCACTGTGTAATAAAAAAAAAAAAAATCTAAAATTTGCTAGAACTACAAGAAAAACAAGAAACAAAAGATCTAACTGTCTAATCAATTGGCCGTAAAATATTTCATTTTCTGGGATTCCAGAAATGTTATGTCAACATCTGCCTAGAGTTTAATCCTCTTAATCTAAGCAAGGTGCCTTGAAGGTGAATGAACAGGTGGTCCAGGAGTCCAGAATGAACATGAAGGTCAAGATGCATCATGGAGACACTGGGTTACATATATTTATACCTGTAAACACACAAATGACAGTTTCTGTCTCGAAATCAACATTATCAAACTAAATACACTGGTTAAGGGCTTCATAATGCATTAAACAAATGATGTCGTCTCACTGAGCAGAAAACACATTAACGTTCAGTAGCTGATGACAGTTGCTGACAGTATGGGAGGGATGTAAAAATAGTCCTGGAGGATCATCACCTGCTGCTGCTGACATCTTCCTATTACCACTTGAAGATCCCGTCCCACATTTAAGTGTCGAGCAGAGATTGATAATGTGTCTTGATTGACATTTGAATGGAGTGACTTTGCCAAGTTTGGAGTGTCCGGTTTGCTTCAGCAACACGTTCATCTTAATAAAAGCAGTCCACCCTGCTGCTGCTGTTCATTCAGAGACCTGCCATTCACTGACCCTTGGTAAGATCCGCTATTTTCCCTTCTGGCATCTGTCAACATTGGTGGCTTGGCACTGGTTGTCCTTTCATTTTTTGTTCTTTTTTTCTGTGTTAGACCTGCAGCACTGAAGAATCTCTGATTCAATTCTGCTGGGGTGTGTAAACCAGGTAAGTAAGATAAGTAAATAATACAATTAGTAATTATTTCTATTTTTCTTAAATGAGATGCACCTAAGTGTCCCTTACTTTTTTATCCTCAGATATCATCATGAGTACTGATGCTGAGATGGCCCAGTATGGGCCGGCGGCTGTCTTTCTCCGAAAACCTGAGAAGGAGCGAGTGGAAGCTCAGAACCGCCCGTTTGATGCCAAAACCGCCTGCTTTGTGCCAGACGCCAAGGAGCTGTACATCAAAGGTGTCATCCAGACGAGAGAAAATGGCCAAGTCACTGTAAAGACTGAAGCTGATGAGGTAATTCCTGTATGCATCACTTATCTTGCTTCATATGAAATGCAGACTTTTCAAATTAATTTGCTACTTACATCTGAATCACTGAGCAAAAAAGTGCATCATTAAAACTATAAAGTTATGTTGAGAAATGAGCTGGAACCACTGTGGCTGCCTTACCTTAAATAACCTAAAAGGCTGTATCTTGTACCTGCTCCCTGTATTCTAAAGAATGGTTTGTGGTAAATTTGGTGTAACTTGCAGAAACACGAGCTTGTGACTTTAAGCCTCAGCTGGTTTGTTGCTTTATTTGTTTAAAGAAACAAGCTTTTTATTAACTTTTATTATTACTTTTTATATCAAGCTGGTTCTTCTGTGCTATTTTGGTTTTCTTTTCTTGCTGCTGAATATTGGATATTCTGCATCATGAATGTTTTATTGCCTCTAATAATTGTATGTATGTTTTTTACTCTTCTCTTCTCTTCTCACATCTTTTTTCCAGACTATATCAGTCAAAGAGGAAGACTGCCTTCCTATGAATCCTCCAAAGTACGATAAGATTGAGGACATGGCCATGATGACCCACCTCAACGAGCCGTCTGTGCTGTTTAACCTCAAAGATCGTTATGCAGCATGGATGATTTATGTGAGTGAGGAGAGGGACACCTTCATCTCTTTATTTGTCTGACTGATTCTCACACACTTTATTCTAATCTGCAGACGTACTCTGGGCTTTTCTGTGTCACCGTGAACCCCTACAAGTGGCTGCCGGTGTACGACCCTCAGGTCGTGGCGGCCTACAGAGGGAAGAAACGCATGGAGGCCCCACCACATATTTTCTCTGTCTCTGATAATGCATATCAGAATATGCTTACAGGTAAGAGAGTTCTTTTAGCCTCTCCCAACATTACACAGCCTGAACTGATGCATTCAGACCTTTTCATTGCAGTTTTTCCACAACAGATTTCTTGAAACCTCTCACCCTTTTTCTCTAAACTGCAAACACAAAACCCAATTTTAAAACTACATTCACAAAACCTCTGATTCTTCTGGCAAAATCAAACAATCACATCAAACGTGTTGTATCTGCGGTCAGAATGAAACACTATTTTCACATCATACACACAGCAGTCAAAATTAAAACACTACTGACGGGCGTCTCACTCTACTTCAATCAGTTATATTTTTGAAACAGTAGTAATTGCAAGTGCAGATGACGGTGTGTGAGTCTTATATTCACAACTCTGTAACACTGTACATATTGCGCTGCACAGTGTAAGTGACTTTTCATGCAGTCACAGCTTCATGCCTTTCTGCTTGATCAGGCCAGAGGACTTCATCCACATCACAGGCAAAGTTCTCCCTAACCAGGCAACAGGGGGAAAAGTGTTTGCTGTGCCCGATTCCGCCCTGGCAAGCCTCTCAGATTGTCTCCGTCCATCTTCAATATTAATTTTCAACTCATCTGTTTTATAAAACTTTATTTCCATATAACAATAAATAGTCATGACATAATAAGAAACAAAGCTCAAGTTTAGAAGAAAACATCCTTGGTTTTATCAATTTAGAGTCAGCTGACTTCACATTTGTCCGACTGAGCCGCCGCCCACTTCAAGCCAATAAAAAAAGCAGAGTAAAAAACAAAAAAACAGAAATTTTGTTCGCGGCTGTGTCACTTTATCTAAACAGATACATCATTTTGTTAAGATAAAACCAGCTTTTCTCACATTTTATGTCATCGACAGATCGTGAGAATCAGTCTGTCCTGATTACGTGAGTCATGTTGCATATTAGTAAAAATGTGTTTTATAATAAATTAAATGTATAGAGTGATTTTTTTGGTGTCCTCAGATCTTTATTCTTTGTTCACAGTGGAGAATCTGGTGCAGGAAAGACCGTCAACACCAAGCGAGTCATCCAGTATTTTGCGACAATCGCAGTGTCTGGAGGTGACAAGAAAGAGCACTCGTCAAGCAAAATGCAGGTAAATCTCTCAAAAGGAAAAAGGCCTGGAGTAAAAAAGGAATAAATGTGAGTGTGACATAGTTGGCTGTGTTTTTCAGGGGACGCTGGAGGATCAAATCATTTCAGCGAACCCTCTGCTGGAGGCTTTTGGAAATGCCAAAACTGTGAGGAATGACAACTCTTCACGATTTGTAAGTATTGGCTCTCAGAAATGGTCCAACACCTGTAAACATGTCTTCTTTAAATATTCTAAAAATCTAGGTAACAAAACATTTATATTTTTTGTAGGGTAAATTCATCAGGATTCACTTTGGAACCACAGGAAAACTGGCTTCTGCTGATATTGAAACCTGTAAGTTTGGCCACATCGATATTTTTCATGTTTATTATATGTGCACTTACAATTGACAGTATTTGTTTCTATGAATTATTCATTTTAGATTTGCTGGAAAAGTCGAGAGTGACATTCCAGCTGTCTGAGGAGAGGAGCTACCACATCTTCTATCAGATAATGACGGGCCACAAACCAGAGCTTATAGGTACCATCAGTGATTGATAAGTTTTTGACCTGAGGAAGAAGATGATGAGTTATTTATCTCTTGTTACATTCACATGCAGTTAAACTCATTGTGTGATAATGCAGCAAATTTGAAGTTAATTCCTTTTGTGATATTTCTGTTTCAAGTTATTGAAACCTGTAACTTAGTACTGGCCAAGAAAATAGACAAAATCAGCCTTTGTTGCCCATTTTTCTCAGTGAAACAATGAAACCAAATAATTGACTTCGACTTTTCTATCTTATCACTAAAAAAGATGATCTGCATGTGCATGTTATGTCATGCTTGGGCCAAAAACTTACCATTCACCCACTGTCTGATGAGGACATTACATTAAGTAGATTTTGTAGAATCAGCCTAAAACATGTTAAATCCTTAATGTTTCTCCCTTCAGAAATGCTTCTCATAACAACAAACCCATATGACTTCCCCATGATAAGTCAGGGGCAAATCGCTGTAGCCAGCATCGATGACAAAGAAGAGCTGTTGGCCACAGATGTGAGATTTCTCTTTTCCATCATTTCCAGCGGCCACACATGCAATTTGGCTTCTGCTAATGCTGCATTTAATGTCACAGATGGCCACTGATATCTTGGGCTTCACCAACGAAGAAAAAGTCTCCATCTACAAGCTAACTGGTGCTGTGATGCATTATGGGAACATGAAGTTCAAGCAGAAGCAGCGGGAGGAGCAGGCGGAGCCCGACGGCACCGAGGGTGAGACTCCTCACTTCTGTCGTTATCAGTGATGGCATGCAGATGATGTTAATAAATATTTCACATTTGTCTCTCAGTGGCAGACAAAGTGGCGTTCCTCATGGGTCTTAACTCTGCCGACCTGCTGAAAGGTCTCTGCTACCCCAGAGTGAAAGTGGGGAATGAATATGTCACTAAGGGCCAGACGGTCCCCCAGGTACTGTGACAGATTTAACAAGCATGATGAGGTGCACTAACATGAAAACAGAACGCACGGGGAAGAGGCATAATGTCTGGACATCTTGTATTACATTGATACAGTTACAGTATATTATGAGTATAAAATCATATGTTCTGGGTGAGTGATTAATTTATTTTAAAATCTCCTGATCAGGTCGCCAATGCAGTTGGTGCTCTGGCGAAGTCCGTGTATGAGAAGATGTTCTTATGGATGGTCATTAGAATCAATGAGATGCTGGACACGAAGCAGCCGCGGCAGTTCTTCATCGGAGTGTTGGACATCGCTGGGTTTGAAATATTTGATGTAAGTTTGGGAGTTTGTTTTCTTTGGTTTACAGTGTCTCAGTTTTATGGTCATATATTGTAAATTAATGGTAAAAGCTCTACAGTTCAACAGCATGGAGCAACTCTGCATTAACTTCACCAATGAGAAGCTGCAACAGTTTTTCAACCACCACATGTTTGTGCTGGAGCAAGAAGAATACAAGAAAGAGGGAATTGATTGGGAGTTTATTGATTTTGGTATGGACTTAGCAGCCTGCATTGAGCTTATTGAAAAGGTAGGATTAATCTCTCGCTCTTAAAAATATATCTTGCCTCATTTTGAGGATCATATATAATGAGAGCCTGTGATGCATTCAACAGCCAATGGGCATCTTCTCCATTCTTGAAGAGGAGTGTATGTTCCCCAAGGCCTCAGACACGTCTTTCAAGAACAAACTCTATGACCAGCATCTTGGAAAAAATAATTCTTTCCAAAAGCCGAAGGTGGTCAAAGGCAAACCCGAGGCACACTTCTCTCTGGTGCACTACGCTGGCATGGTGGACTACAACATCACCGGCTGGCTGGAGAAAAACAAAGACCCTCTGAACGAGTCTGTGGTGCAGCTTTACCAGAAGTCATCAATGAAATTGCTGTCCTTCCTGTACGCTTCATTCTCCGGTGCTGAAGCAGGTACAACTTTGCAAAGCTTTGCAGTAATTAGTGTTTTACTGAAGTCATTAATATGGAGACCTGTAGGTGTCTGTAGGGGAAACTATGTACAGCTACTGGATTTTGTACCTTAAAAGATGTAATATTGTAAAACTTGTTTTCCTACTTTGTAGAATCAAGTGCTGATGCTGGAGGAGGCAAAGGTGGAAAGAAAGGAGGAAAAAAGAAGGGCGGCTCATTTCAGACGGTGTCTGCAGTTTTCAGGGTATAGAAGTGATGATAATTTATTTAGATGTGACTTTCTTGTCCTACATTGATTGTACCTCCACATGTTTCAGCTTTTCTTCGAACAAATTTTATCACTCAAACAGTAACAGTTGATTTGATTGTTCAGCCTAAAGGAGGCAGGATTTGTGTGTCACCGTAATGGCAGTGCTTGGAGGCCCAAATCAGGGCAAGATGCAAAAACTTTTCTTAAACTGTTGTTCTTAGTGACATTGTAAAAGATGGATTAACAGCTGATCTCCTTCAGGAAAATCTCGGAAAACTAATGACCAACCTGAGGAGCACCCATCCTCACTTTGTGCGTTGCCTGATTCCAAATGAGGTTAAAACTCCAGGTACAAACTTACAAGAAAAACTGTGACTCTCCAAAGACAAAAGCCTATTTGGTGCAACTGAGGACAAATAACTTGATGTTGAAATATGTTCCAATTTTTTTTGCTAGTCAGTTCATGTTGTCTTCACTATAGGTATCATGGACAATCACTTGGTTATTCACCAGCTGCGCTGTAACGGGGTGCTGGAGGGCATCAGGATCTGCAGGAAGGGATTTCCCAGCAGGATCCTTTATGCTGACTTCAAGCAAAGGTCAGCTTTGATTCCTACCTGAATGAACCACATAAAGAAAACTAACATTTGACCTTTCTCCTAAATAATTCAATGTTGTGATAATCTGTCTTTTTCCTTTGTTGGAACAGGTACAGAATCCTAAATGCCAGTGCCATACCTGAGGGCCAGTTCATTGATGGAAAGAAAGCCTCTGAGAAGCTTCTTGGTTCCATTGATATTGACCACACACAATACAGATTTGGTTCTACGAAGGTTTGTGTCCAACTGTCTCATAGGGCTAAGTTCTAAAGGTTATTTATGCAGGCTTCAACCTCTAGAAGCAACAGATTGATTTTAATAGATGGATGCAGCATTAACACGCTATATTATTGCAGGTCTTCTTCAAAGCTGGCTTACTTGGCACTCTGGAGGAGCTACGAGATGAAAAACTGGCTTCTCTCGTCACCCAGACTCAAGCGCTGTGCCGCGGTTATCTCATGAGGAAAGAATTCTCTAAGTTAATCGCACAGAAGTAAGAGCACCACCAAAATGCCCCTGTACATTTATGGAAACTAAACCCATTCCAGATAAACTAAAACTGTTGCTGCATATTTACAGAGACTGCGTCTGGATTCTGCAGTCTAATTTGCGCTCATTCCTGAATGTGAAACACTGGCCGTGGATGAAGCTGTTCTTTAAAATAAAGCCACTTCTGAAGAGTGCAGAGACTGAAAAGGAGATGGCGACCATGAAAGTGGATTTTGTTAAATGTAAGGAGGATCTGGCAAAGTTAGAGGCCAAGAGGAAGGACCTGGAAGAGAAAATGGTTTCACTTTTGCAGGAGAAAAACAACCTCCTGCTGCAAGTACAAGCTGTGAGTATCACAGCGACTGACGCCGCTCATCTCACATATGCAAACTATCCTATATTAGTGTTCTTCCCTGGGTTTTTTTTTTAGGACTCAGAAAATCTTTGCGATGCAGAGGAAAGATGTGAAGGCTTGATCAAGAGCAAAATCCAGCTGGAGGCCAAACTCAAAGAGGTGTCTGAGAGACTGGAGGATGAGGAGGAAGTGACGGCTGAGCTGACCGCCAAGAAGCGGAAGCTTGAGGATGAATGTTCTGAGCTTAAAAAAGACATTGATGACCTGGAGATGACGCTGGCAAAAGTGGAGAAGGAGAAGCATGCCACAGAAAACAAGGTCTGTGATATCTGAATATTTAATCTCTAAACATTTATCTCCCATTGAATATTTTTGGTTAGACTTACTTGCCTGCTCCTTAGCAGAATATCATAATTCTCATAATGTAATTATTGTAATTTGGTTGTTGCAACAGATGACAAATTTTTGGTTCAGAGCCACGTGGTCATATATCAGCAGGGTTGGGAAGGTTACTTTGGAAACATCATAGGTTCCAAATTAATAGTTACCCTATCTAAATTGTAGTAAGTAATGTAAATATTTTAATTTCTTTATCAAAGTGATGTAACTTATTACATTTGATTACTTTTTGATAATTTTTCTAAATTTCTAATGAATGTTTTCATTTGTTAACAATTTTCTAATGTTTAAATCAGGCAGTGGCAGACGTGTGGCGCTGCAAGTTTAAGCAAGAGAACTTATCAAAAGCATCAGAATAGCATCAAACTTTGCTAAACAGCCTTTGCTGCTATTTTTAATTGTATTACTGCGCATATTCGCAGCCACATTTAGATGACACCTGCACCTATACATCTGAGCAACACTGAAATCTTTTCTGAGGCTCACCTACAGGTGGTGCATTAGGATGATAGCTATTTTACACACTCAAATTGATGGTCAAGAGTCTTTCTGGTTGGTGTGGTAAAAAATCTTTTCCATGTTTTTCCTGATCACCTCAAACTTAATAAAAATATACCTGGCAGCAAGAGAGTTTCTGCAATAAGAATAAAAAAATGTGCTTGCTGAATGCTTTCTTGTTGTCTCTCTATATTTCTGCCCATTATGGTATGTATGTGATCTGCCATTTGCAGGTTAAAAACCTGATGGAGGAGCTGGCAGGTCAGGATGAAAACATCGGCAAACTGACCAAGGAGAAGAAAGCCCTGCAGGAAGCTCATCAACAGGCGCTGGATGATCTTCAAGCTGAGGAAGACAAAGTCAACACTCTGACCAAAGCCAAGTCGAAGCTCGAGCAGCAAGTGGATGATGTGAGCAGCTGTAGTCAACAATACATTAAATCACTTGTGTCACTTGACGTCTTAATTAACTTTGTCTAATTTGCCATTAAGATTGAGGGTTCATTGGAGCAAGAAAAGAAGGTCCGCATGGATCTGGAGCGAGCCAAGAGAAAGCTGGAGGGGGATCTGAAACTCACCCAAGAATCCCTGATGGACCTCGAAAACGACAAACAACAATCTGAGGAGAAGATTAAGAAGTAAGCTCATGTGCAGCATGTATAAGGGGAGTAAAGTAGCAATGTTTAACATATGGCCAGAATGTATGTATAAAATGAACTGCAGCAACAGTTCTGGTGTTATCTCAAAGACTTCTGTATGTTGCATTTCAGAGATAGCTACTGAAGTCAGCATGTTAACTAACTAGCCCCCACTTGCCCTGTCAACTCGCCTTGTTAATTCATCAGAAAACACATTTGGTTCATGCTCAGGATTCAAGATTCAATTAATAGTCATTTTACAACTCAAGCTTGTAGAATAAAATTAATCTGTAGTTCCCTTATACTAGTAGTAAGTAGTCTTTACAAGCCATGAAGGCCATAGGCCAGGAGCCTGTCTCCTGTTTCTGCAGTGTGAGGCAGCTTGATGTACGAGTACACCCCCTGGACATGACGCTAGTATGTCACAGAGACTTACCCCCAGTCCAATCCTTAATGCTGAGTGCCAAGCAGGGAGGCATTAGGTATCATTTTTATAGTCTTTGGTATGAGCGGAACGAACCCCAACATCCCAATCTCAGGGTGGACACTCTAACCACAAGGCCACAGAGCTGGTCTTATACTACTGCTGAACTACAAAATTAGGTGAATAGAAGGATAATTAATAAGTGCATGAAAATAAAAACTACTTTTCACATTTGATACCAAGGATGGGTTGAGAAATCTCAAAGCTTGAGGATAAAAGCTTTTCTTTAGCCTGGTGGTATGGCAGCAGATACTTCTGTATCTCTTGCAAGCTAACAGGGCCACGACCTG
This sequence comes from Naso thynnoides, assembly GCA_029783665.1. Classification (NCBI taxonomy): domain Eukaryota; kingdom Metazoa; phylum Chordata; class Actinopteri; order Acanthuriformes; family Acanthuridae; genus Naso; species Naso thynnoides. The sequence goes on from JAQLOL010000009.1 coordinate 2,548,176, forward strand.
CACAGCTAACTAAGCTAACAAGCTAACAGCATCTACTAGCTTCAGTCATACAAGCTTCACCAAAGAGTACACTGCAGTTAAAGGTTACTCTGGTGATATGCTGCCTTCTGTCATTTTTACACATTGCACCTCTTAACTAACATCATCTTTTTGTTCTTGCAGAAAAGAATTTGAAAACAACCAACTGCTCAGCAAAATTGCAGACGAGCAAACAATTAATAACCAGCTTCAAAAGAAGATGAAGGAGCTCCATGTAATAAATCTCATGTTAAAACCATATGTTACTCTGACTGATAACAACTGACTGACCCCTGACGATGCTCTGTGTTGTTTTTTTCAGGCTCGTATTGAAGAGCTAGAGGAAGAAGTCGAGGCAGAGCGAGCTGTGCGGGCAAAGATCGAGAAGCAGAGGTCGGATCTCTCCAGAGAGATCGAGGAGATCAGCGAGAGGCTGGAGGAGGCCGGAGGAGCCACTGCAGCTCAGATCGAGATAAACAAGAAGCGCGAAGGGGAGTTCCTCAAACTGAGGCGTGACCTGGAGGAGTCGACGCTGCAGCACGAGGCCACGGCCGCAGCACTGCGCAAGAAGCAGGCGGACAGCATGGCGGAGCTGGGAGAGCAGATCGACAACCTCCAGAGAATCAAACAGAAACTGGAGAAGGAGAAGAGTGAGCTGAAAATGGAGATCGATGATTTGGCCATTAATATGGAAACAGTTGCAAAAGCTAAGGTGAGATTTTTTTAACCTGAGCGTGACATTTACATGAGCAAATGCGGAACTCACTTAACTGAACACTTTGACACTTTCAGGTCAACCTGGAGAAGATGTGTCGCTCACTTGAAGATCAGCTTATGGAGCTGAAGACCAAGAATGATGAACATATCCGACAAATCACTGATCTCAACAATCAGAGGGCTCGCTTTCAAACTGAGAATGGTATTTTCTTTTCTCGCTTTTATCGAAATCCTAAAAGTTAGAATTTAAATTCAGATTTATTTTCCTGTTTGTCTCCTGGTAGCTGAGTTCTCCAGACAAATGGAAGAGAGAGAAAGTCTCATTTCCCAGCTGACAAGAGGAAAACAGGGATTCACAACACAGATTGACGAGTTAAAAAGACTCATCGAGGAGGAAACAAAGGTAACCGAAGGTTTGCAAACAATAACACTTTTCTGATTTGCTCTTCTTTTTTCTCACAAAGTTCCATGTTTGTTTCTTTTCAACAGGCCAAGAACGCCTTGGCTCACAGTTTACAGTCGGCCCGTCATGACTGTGATCTCATTCGAGAGCAGTTTGAGGAGGAGCAGGAGGCCAAAGCTGAGCTGCAGCGCTGTTTGTCCAAAGCAAACAGTGAGGTGGCTCTGTGGAGGAACAAATATGAGACGGACGCCATCCAACGCACCGAAGAGCTCGAGGAAGCAAAGTAATTACACACTGAGATGAGATCAACGGATCAGGCTGACGTTTAGCCAAATATTGCACATCAAACAGTCATGTGGATGGTGCCTAATATGATGAAAAATAAACACTGTTTCATCATTTATTTGGATTAGTATTTCGTTAAAAAAAATATTAATTCAGAGATAATTTTTCTCTACTGCTTTTTCATGCTGATTTCAGTGCATCTTCATGAGGTAACACTAGATAATCAATCAAACTTTATTTATATAGCACTTTTCATACATAGGAAAATGCAACCCAAAGTGCTTCACAAGATAAAACA
>JAQLOL010000009.1:2552231-2589259 GCA_029783665.1 Naso thynnoides
TGATTATCAATCGGCGTAGACTACCTCTTTCAATCCGATCCGAAATACAATCAGATCCGGGAGAATCCGACCCGGTGTGGTGTTTACATGAGACATTTCGAATCTGATTGACCTCTTAATCAGATTGTAAATGGGATTTTTGGACCCATGTAAACGCAGCTAGTGTATGAAACAAACCATTTGATTTGCAGGAGTTACCCCTCTTTTATCTTTGGCAGAACACCAGTCTTCTTAACACCAAGAAGAAGCTCGAGGGAGATGTAACACAGCTTCACACTGAGGTAGAGGAAGCTGTTCAAGAAGCCAGGAATGTCGAGGAGAAGGCCAAGAAAGCCATTACTGATGTAAGATGCTCTTACTGTGCTCTAAATGTGGGTTTAACACAGACTTAGTTGAATTAAAGAAACCCACAATACTCGTGTTATGAATCCTCTAGGCTGCCATGATGGCTGAAGAGCTGCGGAAGGAGCAGGACACCAGCGCTCACCTGGAAAGGATGAAGAATAACTTGGAGGTTACAGTGAAAGACCTGCAGCATCGCTTGGACGAGGCTGAAAACTTGGCAATGAAAGGTGGAAAGAAGCAGCTTCAAAAACTGGAAGCTAGAGTATGTTTTCTCTGTTCTTCACTACAGATCCACATCAAATACAAGAAAATATGCAGCAAATACACCGGACATACTTTCACTCCAATTATCAGCTACATCAAATTGTGAAAATGCAACATTTTTCTGACAAAAGTGGTTTCACAAAAATTCTGCAAAACTCATCGTAACATTATTAAGATGCTTTAAATCACAGAAAATGTCCTGAATTTTGCTCATGTATGCAGGTCCGTGAGCTGGAAACTGAGCTGGAAGCAGAGCAGAAACGATCTACGGAGGCCATCAAGGGAGTCCGTAAATATGATAGGAAAGTCAAGGAGCTCACCTATCAGGTAAATCTACGACAGCTGTGTAACTGAACCTTCAAGCATTTCAGTGCCAAATGGCTACAGTTAAGATTTTAAAATGTTAAAAGAGAATTCATCAGTTACTTGAAGTAGAGAAACTTTTCCTTACATCTTTCAGTCTGAGGAGGACAAGAAAAACAACATCCGACTGCAGGATTTGGTAGACAAGCTGCAAAACAAAATGAAGGCCTACAAACGACAAGCTGAGGAAGCTGTGAGTGAATCAGGATCAGCAGAAATCTGCTCTTCTGTTCAGTAAAGTGTCACATCATCAGTGCATTTCAATGATATGTTTACAGGAGGAGCAGTCTAACATGCACATGGCCAGATTCAGGAAGGCTCAGCATGAGCTGGAGGAGGCGGAGGAGAGAGCCGATGTCGCAGAGTCCCTGGCCAACAAAATGCGAGCCAAGAGCCGTGAGGTTGGGTCAAAGGTAGGAATTACGAAGGTGGTTACGTTTTGCCAAATTATCTCTGGTGTTAGAACCGGTTCTGTCCAGGATTCTTAAAACATTGGTGCAGGTTCAAGCGGAACTATTGTGACCGATTCATCATCAACACAAAACGTTGCACAGTTCACAATGGCCAGCAGAATTTCAGCTCCCAAGAAAAAAGTTTTTTTTTTTAAAAGAACCCACTTTTCACTCTCTGGACAATTTTTTTTTGTTTGAAATGCATTTCAAAATCAGGTGCGCAAAACAAAACAGATCAGATTTTCTTCCCTTCCATATTAATGCAACAGGCCAAAGTCTGTAGGGGAGACAAAAAAAATCTGCACTGCAGGTGCAACATATTCTCATTTTTTTCTCTTAAATTTACAATTTTAATTAAATACAAATAATCAAGGAGAGTAATTAATCACAGTATGTATATTCCTTGGATATTCTAAAATCCGTATAAATTTCAACTCTGTGGGGGAAAAAAATGCATTTTCATGAATATTTATTATGTTTACGGCTTCTTTGATCAAGTTAAGCCTTTGTTTAAAATCCTTTGTTTTTTATGTATTAATATACACAGTATACACAGTTTATGCATCCATGTGTTTGTGTTGCAGGCTCAAGAAGGACAGGGCGAGTTGCTGAATGTTGGACTTTAAATGTCTCTGAACATCAGTAAACATAAATGTGCATGACAAAAATGCTTTGCAGCAAATTATATCAATTAGTTTATAGTTTATATCACAGCATGTTTACTCATATTAATTAATTTTGCTAGAATAAATTAAGCAATAATCTATCATTTAAGTAAGCACAGTCATTCATAAATATTTAGTCACATAATAAATTTAGCAGTGATTTGATGATGTTTGGTGTTTTTGACTGCAACGTCGTCATAAAAAGTCTAAAAGGTGAACTGTGGCTACAATATTTATGTTTCCTAAGGATAAGCCAGATAAATGTTAAAACAATATTTTCATATTAATTAGATCATGAATGAAACTAAAGAACAACTTAAATTGTTTAGAGGACTACTATTTTAAGTCATTCTTCCCATCTAGTTGTTGTTGACAAATATTATAAGTACAAACAGTATAGTATATATAATTATTTACTCTGTTTTAGAAAGGCTGGTTTATGAAACCTGACCAGCTCTTGAGCCTCAGGGGCCTCAAAAAGCGCCAAGTTCACCCAGTGGCAGTTTGTTGAACTAACCTGATTCACTGTAACTGTGTTTGGGAATGTTAAAAATTAAAGCATGATTAAAACTGACCAGATGGTTTGATAAATCCTGCTCGCTAATGTTCTTGAGGCCCTGTGAGAAAGTGGTTGTTATAAAACCTTCATTAATCCATATTATACCGTGTTCATATGCTGCATGTTCCTAAAAATGACTGAAAAATATTCCAGCACATGAAAGCTGAATATTTTGAGAGTGAGAACAATGGCAGACAGTTATTAAAATTACCCGAGCACACACCATCCTTTCCTTTCCCCTTCCCCTCCAGCATGTTTACCTTAACATTATTTTCGGTAGATAAGAGCATGACAGTGTTCGTGTCCAAATCAAATCAAGTCAAATAATTTCACAGAAGTCTATTTTCCAGACACAAGGCCAGTTTTCACATTTTACAAAGTCTCTTGTCTTTGCTGTTGTTTATTATATTTAGAATAGTAATAAAATCTTGTAAAATTATTTGTAAATTGTCATTGTTTGCTTGATCACATTTCAGTCACTCAACAGGTAAAAATCTGTGCTTTCTCAATATTTGGCATTAATAATGAAATTAAGAAGAAAAACATTTTTCTCTCTAGATATATGCAATCAATCGAGGAGTGGGTTTTTTTTTAGATTTTATTGAAATTAAGGCAAAATACATTCACTGCCACAATGCAGACAATCATTTTGCATCACTACTTCAAAATCATTATGTGTACAATTTAACAAACTTCCTGCTTTGGCGCCCCCTGGAGTTAGTATTTAAAATAGTGTGAGCATTGCCAAGCCTTTATGAGTCCATTTTTGCAGGCAGCCTCAAGTGGCTGTTTGAGGCACTACAGTTTCTGGCACTTCATGTTGGCTTCTTTTCCAGGGGTTTCCACTCGGTTTCCATCCTTTGGCTTAAGGCCAAAAAGTTAATGAATTAATTAATTAATAAAAGGTGACAAACTGTGATGGAAGCCCACATAGTTCCTTCATATTTTCTACTGTTTGAGCTTCTACAGTATTAGAAGGAAGGGTGAACAGTGAGACGTTACGGTGGTTGCAATCTTCAAACTATCCACTAGATGTCACTAAATCCCTCATAGTGGACCTTTAAAAGATGGTGCTCTTCCATGCAATTATACACATAATGGTCTTAGATGAAAAAATAAACATTAGGAGTATGTATACACAAACTCAGCTTCAGAGACACTGCACACATTTCATCTTCATTGCAGCCAAATGCTACTCTTCGCTATCTTTCGCCTGCTAAATGAGAAAGTGAGAAAGACGTTAATATTTGTCAGTGTTAAAAGGACACAATGTGTTGGAAGACTTACTGACTCACCTTCCCCATGTCGCGACTCTTGACTTTCATTTTATTGACCTGAGACTCAGCGATGTCAGCTCGCTCTTCAGCTTCCTCCAGCTCATGCTGCACCTTCCTCAGCTTCATCAGATGAGTGTTGGCTTGCTCCTCCTGTCAGATAACAAATAACCAGTAAATAAAAAAATATCTCCAAATGTTTAAGTTAAGCCATGTGAGGAGAGGTCACTCACAGCTTCTTCAGCCTGCCTCTTGTACACTTTGATCTTCATCTGGAATTTGTCCACCAGCTCCTGCAGCCTCGTCATGTTTTTCTTGTCTTCATCAGCCTAAATTTGGCAACAGAAAACAAATAACTTCCAATTGAACAACCGAGCTGGAATGTAACAAACACATTTACTCAAGTACTTAAACCACAAATTTTTGGTTCCTTTTAACTGAAGGGCTCTCTTACAACAAATTGACAACAAAAGATTAGTTTGATGATGTCGTGAATTAGCGTGGGATCATGGAAATTAGCAACAAAATGACAAAAAGACTTTGCTGAGTTTAAACATTGTTGGAAAAATTTGGGATAAAGTAAAAGCACAACTCAACAACGTTATAGAACAGAATATAATATGGATCCAAATGTTTTGTGCAGAATGAGTGCTTTTGTTTTTCATTTTGTCGGTAAATGTGGCTACTTTTACTTAGATTGGAGTATTTTCACACTAATTGAAGAATAAGAATTTTTCCACAACCACAAAGCTTGCCTGGTAGGTGAGCTCCTTAATCTTGCGCTCAAGTTTACGAGCCCCTTTCACAGCATCTGATCCGTGTCTTTGCTCTGCTTCGAGCTCGTTCTCCAGCTCCCGCACCTGCAGAATGGTAAATAAAGTAGCAATTATACAGACGCAACCGATTCGTTAATCCAGCAGATTTATCAGAGATTAAAGAACAATTTACCCTTGCTTCCAGTTTTTGGAGCTGCTTCTTTCCGCCTTTCATGGCGAGGTTCTCGGCCTCATCCAGGCGCTGCTGCAGGTCTTTCACTGTCACCTCCAGGTTCTTCTTCATCCTCTCCAGGTGAGCGCTGGTGTCCTGCTCCTTCTTCAGCTCCTCAGCCATCATTGCAGCCTGAGAAATGTAGAAAAATTATGACCAGGCTGCTGTTTGTACAGGTGATTATTGAGCAAAATTCAGAAACTGATGATCTTACATCAGTGATGGCCTTCTTTGCTTTCTCTTCAGCGTTTCTGGCTGCTTGAACACTGTCGTCCATCTCAGCCTGAATGTGAGAAAGATCGGCCTCCAGCTTCTTCCGACTGTTGATGAGGCTGGTATTCTTTAAGAAATGTTACACAGCAACAAAAATGACTTCAAGTACAACAAATGAGTTTCTCATAGCAGATATTGATGCCAAATAAATCCAAGTATTCGGTAAGTCACATAGCATATTTGCTGCTTGGATGTTGGCAGATTTGAACCTGTGAGTGAAGCAGCTGCACTCTCTCGCTGGCGTCAAGCAGTTCCTGCTCTGCTAGCCTGCGGCTCCTCTCAGTTTGCTCCAGAGCCGCCCTGATCTCCTCCACCTCAGCCTGCATGAGGTTGCTTCTGCGCTCAGTCATGGCAACCTGCTCCTTCATGTCCTCGTTGCTTCTCAGAGAGTCGTCAAAGTGAATCTGAACTTCCTGTGAGATATAATTATGAACATAGTGTCTGTCTGCGGTTGACAAAGCAAACATCAGTCTGTACATTTTCCTCTTGTATGAATCTCACCTTCAGCTGAACTTGTATGTTCCTCAGTTGTTTCTGGGACTCGGCCGCCTGCCTGTTAGCGTGGCTCAGCTGAATCTCCATTTCGTTGAGGTCCCCCTCCATCTTTTTCTTCAGCCTCAGAGCATCGTTCCTGCTCCGTACTTCAGCATCCAAGTTGCTTTGCATCGTGTCGATGATTCGTTGGCTGTTTCTTTTCAGCTGTTCGATCTCTTCATCCTTCTCTACTATCTTCTTGTCCACCTCAGACTTCACCTGGTTCAGCTCTAGCTGGACTCGCAGGATCCTGGATTCATTGTGCTCCAGGGAGGCCTGAGTACAGATGTGGAATAAGTCATGTAACCAGAGATTCTTAAATATGCTTTACTTTAGATTTTTCTTCTTCTGACCTCTGCCTCCTCCAAAGCAGTCTGGGCCTCCAGCTTCTCCTGTTCAGCCTGTTTTTTTGACTTCTCAAGCTCATGGGTGGTTTTGCCCGTCTCTCCTAGCTGCTCAGTCAGATCCATTATTTCCTCTGGAAAAGGAAACATGACATCTTTCTGTCATTTATCTGCATTAAACACTTTACATTAGATGCAGAGAAGAGCACTAACATACGTTGCAGGTTTTTATTTTCCCGTTTGAGCGTCTCTAGTTGTTCCAGACATTCTTCGAAGGCATTCTTCATCTTGAAGTTCTCAGTGCCCAAACAACGCACCTCTTTTACGGACGACTCCAACTCTGCTTGACTTTCCTCATATTTCTGCTTCCACTCAGAGAGAACCTGCAAGAACCAATAAATATTAAAAGCAAAAATGACTATTTTGCAAATTTGACAGATAAAACACATCTGGTTTTCTTTTTCTGTTTTACTTTTTACTTCATTCAGATTTCAGGAGGAGTCAAGATCCAAACCTTATCAAAATTTCGCTGCTTCTTGTCCAAGGAAGCAGCAGCAGCATTTGACCTCTCAACATCCATCATTAGGTCCTCCACCTCTCCTTGCAGCCGTTGCTTTGTCTTCTCAAGAGAGGAACACTTGGAGTTAACAGCCTCCACAGCTTCTTCTGCATCCTGCAAACGTAGCGCCAACTTCTTCCTGCAGGACATCAAACATCGTAAGATCTCATGAGATTATCCTGTTTTAAACTGATGAAGAAATTTTTCTTACTTGGCCTCCTCAAGCTCTTCCGTGCGTTGGATGGCATCAGCCTCGTATTTGGTTCTCCACTGAGCCACCTCGCTGTTGGCCTTGGACAGGCAGCGGTGCAGCTCTGCTTTGGCCTCCTGTTCCTCCTCGTATTGCTCTCTGAGCAGCTCGCAGTCATGACGAGCTGATTGCAAACCATGAGCCAGCGCATTTTTTGCCTATAAAGAAATCACATAACCAACATAGACATTTCTTCATTATCAAGCTTAAAAATTTTCTCTGTGCTCATTGCTCCTTTAAGACTTTACCTTAACCTCCTCCTCATGAAGTCTTTTCAGCTCCTCAATCTGCTGAATAAATGCTTGCTTTCCCCGGGTTAGCTGTGACATCAAGGATTCCTTTTCTTCAAGCTGGCGTGACATTTCAGCTGCATGACAAGGTTAAAAAAAATGAGAAGTACCTTGTCGATGAATGTCTGCTTGCTTAGCTGCCCATCACGAGCCATGAGCTGTGATTGACAAGTTGGTGGGATCTGTATGCTCCACAAGTGTGTGTAAGTAAGTGTCCTAAAACAAACTCCTTCTACTTCAGGCCGTGAAATTTATAAATCACCCCGCAATTATAATAATAGAGCCTTAATAGAGGCTAAGTCGAATATTCCTTACCATTTTCTGTCTGCAGCCGAGCTTTTTGAGTTGAAAGATCATTTATGAGTCTCTGATGTTCCTCTTCTTTGGTTTTCACCTCATTTAGTTGATCTTCGAGTGAGCGGCACATTTTCTCTAAATTAATCTTAAAATTTGAATGAGAAAAGATGTACTTGAGATGTCTTCAAATGTAACTGAGCATTAAAGTCATTAACTTGTAACCGACCTTTGCTTTCGCCATTGTCTCCATGTTGCTTGCTAAGTCATCCATCTCCAGCTTCAGTTCGCTCTTGTCCTTCTCCAATTTCTGCCTGATTCTCTGGATGTTGTCCAGCTGCTCTCCCATCTCAGCCACACTGTCTGCATGTTTCTTGCGCAGAGCAGCAGACGTGGCCTCATGCTGCAATGAACATTCCTCCAGCTCCCGACGTAGTTTGAGGAATTCGGCTTCCCGCTTCTTGTTCATCTCAGCCTGAGCGGCGGTGGCTCCTCCAGCCTCCTCCAGCCTCTCTGTGAGCTCCTCCAGCTCCCTGGACAGATCAGACCTCTGCTTCTCCACTTTGGCTCGGGCTGAGCGCTCAGTCTCGATTTCCTCCTCCAACTCCTCAATGCGGGCCTGCAGATAAGAGACAGCATAGACGTAAGCCAGGAAGAATGCTCACTTTTAAGTAATTTAGCTTAGTAATATCAACTCAACTCAATCCAAACCCAGAGGCTGAACTCCTTACCTGAAGCTCTTTTATTTTCTTCTGTAGCTGAACACTGAGGGCTTGTTCATCATCTACCTTTGTCTGCAGCTGCAACAACTCAAAGTCTTTCCTGTAAAGTCAAGCGAAGGTCGCTGTTTATCTACAATTATTGCCATTTTGAAAAATTCATCAGCCAGCCAATTGTAATATTGTAACTGCGGTACTATTGTTCTTTTTAAAGCACACAGACATGTTGTGAAATCCCTCGCTTTCAGTGGTTTGGCTCTGTTTTTAATGAATGTTATTGGTATTGTCAAACAGAACAGGTGAAACCAAACAAAAAGGCATGACAACTTACTTTTTCAGCTTTTCATCCAACTGCTGCTTTTCATTCTCCAGGTCCATGATGGACTCCTGAGCCAGTTTCAGGTCCCCCTCCAGCTTCCGCTTGGCTCTCTCCAGATCCATTCGAACCTTCTTCTCTTGTTCCAGTGAACTTTCCAACTAAAATCATACATACTGTAACTACATGCACGACCATTCAGACTCTTCTGTGTGTGCAGTAACTTACCTCATCCACCTGCTGCTCCAGTTTGGTTTTGGCTTTGGTCACAGCGTTCATTTTGTCCTCCTCTGCCTGCAGATCATCCAGTGTTTGCTGATGAGCCTCCTGCAGGGCTTTCTTCTCCTTCGACAGTTTGCTAATATTCTCATCTTGGCTTATGATTTCTTCAGTCAGGTTTTTCACCTAAAGCCATTAAATGCAGAACTTATGCTGCAGTTTCTCCTTAAATATGAAGAAATAGCAATATCAAACAGCACAATGACCACAATACCTTGTTTTCTACAGCATGTTTCTCCTTCTCCACTTTGGCTAAGGTGAGCTCTAAGTCATCAATGTCTCTCTTCAGTTCAGAGCACTCGTCCTCAAGCTTCCTCTTCTTGGCAGTCAGCTCAGCATTGACCTCCTCCTCATCCTCCAGTCTCTCTGTCACCTCTTTTAGTTTGGCTTCCAGCTGGATCTTACTTTTGATGAGGCCTTCACATCTCTCTTCTGCATCCAGGAGGTTGTCTGCCTCCTGACGTAAAGTTTGTGCAGCAACATTAGAGAGACACACTTGAATGATAACAATCAAAATCCATCTGTGGTATAACTTACTGTCTGGACTTGGAGAAGGAGATCGTTCTTCTCTTGCACGATGGAGACCATTTTCTCTTCAAGTTCCCTCCGCCGGTTTTCTGATTTGGCCAGATCTTCTTTGAGCTTTGTGAAATCCACCTTCATTTGAGCCATTTCTTTTTCAGCTTCAGCACTCTTCAGGAGAGGTTTGAGCTTAAAATACAGCTTCATCCACGGCCAATGTTTCACGTTCATGAAGGAACGGAAGTTATACTGGATCGTATAAATTGCCTCCCTGTAAGTGTAATACTTTGGTAAGTATCAGCTTCAGTGGTACCGTTTTGTACACAAAAAACTCTTATAATGTAATCCTAAACCATAAATCTGACAAGCAGTAGAGAAAAACATCCCACTCCTAATTTTACCATGTAGCATTTAAGTGTAGAGTGTTAACATTTGAGAATTAGCAAAAAAAGAAAAAGTGAATTTGCTTGATAAGACAAAAAGGTTAAGATAACACTGAAGTTATTACAACAAGTAATGAAGGAAACTAAATTAAACAAAATTTCACAGCAATCAATCTAAAAGGTTGTTGAGATATTTAACTTTATAGTATGAGCTAAAGAATTCACCAAAGTGTAATTTTGACCTGATGGTGCTAATAAATAAACTCTGGTATCAACACATTAGCACCATCATGTTAGCATGTTTACAAGCAGATATTTACATTTAGTACTACAGCTGCTACTAGCACATCTGTAGACTCTGACTTTTTGTCAAATAAGTAAAAAAAATAATAATAAAATTTGAAAAAAATACAGAGATGGTTAATGGCTAGACAAAAATTCTGTTCCATTGTGGATATGTGGACGTGTGACCCCAGTATTTTTAAAACCTGGAACTTTAATGGATCCATTCCGGATGCATTTGACTTGGTATTTCTAGATGCCAAGATGAAAAGTTGCAGCTTCTAAAACAGTGAATAAATTTACTTTCTGGCCACCATCTTCTGGTACTCCAGTCGAACAAGGTAAGCACGGCACAGAGCCTGAGTGGACGTCACAACCTGAGCTAACCGCTCATCTCTCATTTCCTCCAAAGCTCCCAGCAGACCAGCTTTAAAAAACACCTGAAATAAATGATAAGCAATTATTTATCTATGCAGCTTATAAACTCTCAATATCTCTACCATTTATCTCTACCATGTGCTGGAACAAGTAAAGACCTTGGTGTGTCCAAATTTATACTGAGTGTGATCCACGTCGATGGAGCCGAGCAGCTTCTCTGCAGCTTTTTTGTTGTCTATAAACTGTCCCTCTGGAACAGCACTGGGATTGAGAATCCTGTATCTGTAGTATGAATAATACGTTTGAGCATGAATCAAACATTCTGAAATATTTCATTGTAAGGCTTTATTTTATTATTTACCTCTGTTTGAAGTCTCCATAGAGGATTCTGCTAGGAAATCCTTTCCTACAGATCCGAATACCCTCTAGCACGCCGTTGCAGCGCAGTTGGTGAATAACCAGGCGGTTTTCCATTGCACCTACTACAAGGACAATTATTAGTTCATTGCATGTCATTTTTACAGTTTATACAAAACAGAAAGACTGTCAAAACTACCTGGTGTTTTGGTCTCATTTGGTATCAAGCAGCGCACAAAGTGGGGATGAGTGGTTCTCAGATTCGTCATGAGCTTCCCAAGATTCTCCTGAAGAAGATTTTTGTAGAAACAATATAAAATTTTGTTTCGATTTCTAAAATCAGAAGTCTCTTTTGCTTACACAGCATTTTGACAGGACACCACAAAATATTCAACACTTAGAACATACATTAAACTTTATCAGTATTGTGTATTAATTCATGTATATAGTAATATATATTAAAAAAAAAGTTTTTGGACAGTTCTTGCCAGTATCTTACCCTGAACAGTGCTGACACAGTTTGGAAAGACGCTCCCTTCTTCTTTGCTCCTTTTTTAGTTCCTCCTGCAGCTGCTTCTGCAGTAATGCCACATTTTAAATCAACCATACAGTTAAAACAAAGTATCTCACTGTGACAGATCATTTTATTTTGGGCATCAACAATATTTCTCTATATGCATCAAACAGAACTCACTAATGTATTTACTATTCTTCTGCAAACCAACTCTGTTTTTGTATTTACTTTATATTTGTTAATTTCCAAAATCCTGCATAATTAATTACAGTAAAATGATGATAAAATGATTTTATCTATAGATGCTTACAGAATAAGTACTAACCAGTACTCTGGAACCATATAACCTGCTTTTGAGTCAGCCAGTGAATTTCCTCATCAACAATATACATTCAGGAAAACCGACAAAAGTTTAAAAAACTGAATTTACCATCAGACCCAGAATAGCTTGCGTACAGCATCGCAAGTGTTTTGACTGATGACTTCTGATAAAGCTGCACCACAGACTCATTCAGAGGGTCTTTGTTCTTCTCCAGCCAGCCAGTGATGTTGTAGTCCACCGTGCCAGCGTAGTGCATCAGAGTGAAGTGAGCCTCAGGTTTGCCTTTGACTGTTTTAGGTTTCAGGAAACAGTTGTTCTTCCCCAGATGCTGGTCATACAGTTTGTTCTTGAAAGATGTGTCTGTTGATTTGGGGAACATACACTCTTCTTCAAGGATGGAGAAGATGCCCATTGGCTGGGAAACAAATTGTTATTACTAAAAAACATGATCACAACTGCAAAACTTTATTCCACTCGTATTTTAAATTTCACGGTACCTTCTCGATAAGCTCAATGCAGGCTGCCAAGTCCATACCAAAGTCAATGAACTCCCACTCAATGCCTTCCTTCTTGTATTCTTCTTGCTCCAGTACAAACATGTGGTGGTTGAAAAATTGTTGCAGCTTCTCATTGGTGAAATTAATGCAGAGTTGCTCCATGCTGTTGTACTAAAAACAAATTATTTGGATCATATTTAAATAAGCATGCATCATTTAGTAAACATCTGGATTTTAAAAAAACAAAAAACAGACAGAATTTAAACACGCACATCAAAGATTTCAAAGCCAGCGATGTCAAGAACACCGATGAAATGTTGTCTGGGCTGTTTTGTGTCCAGCTGCTGGTTGATTCGTACAACCATCCAAAAAAACATCTTCTCGTAGACAGATTTTGCAAGGGCACCAATGGAGTTGTACACCTGGAACAAGGTAAAAGTTAACATAATTTTCTTCTCAATAACAGTATTGTGAGGATATTTTAACCGCATCATCAATCCTTGCAAGTATATTACAAGAAATGTAAGGCTGTATGTTATTGAAAGATAAAAGAATAGCCATTATTCTATTTATCTTTCAATAACACACACACACACACACACACACATATATATAATAAATTATCTTTTGTGGCAGATTATTCAGTGTTTAATCTGAGTTTTGTTGCTGTGTTACCTGCTGCACATTTTGTCCTTTGGTGACATACTCATTTCCAACCTTTACTCTGGGATAACAGAGGCTTTTCAACAAATCTGCAGAGTTCAGGCCCATCAGATATGCAGCCTTATCAGCTTCTGCATAAAAATAACAACAAATCTTAACCACAGAGCATGAAATCCCATGGGAATTCCTTTTCTCTTTGTATCATCTTCCCTTTCCTACATGATAGTGTTAATTAAGATAAACGATCCTCACCCTCGGTGCCATCTGCCTCTGCCTGCTCCTCCCGCTGCTTCTGCTTAAATTTCATGTTCCCATAATGCATCACAGCTCCAGTCAGCTTGTAGATGGACACTTTCTCTTCAGTGGTGAAACCCAGAATATCGAAAGCCTCCTGTGAAAAATGGGCAAAGTCAGATTAAAAAGGGACTGAGAAGACAGAACAAGCTTTGGGTGCTTTAACCAAGTGAACTCACATCTGTGGCCATCAACTCCTCAGCATCGTTTATGCTTTTGACACTGATTTCCCCTTGACTGATGAAGGCGAAGTCGTAGGGGTTGGTGGTGATGAGGAGAAGATCTAAAGGGAAAGAAATCAAGCTAGAGTATCTTTGTATGAATGTCTGTGTCAGAGCAAAAGGAATAATTCATCAGATTACCAATCAGCTCAGGCTTCTTATTGCAAGTAAGTTGATAAAAAATATGATAACTCCTCTCGGCTGTCAGCTGAAATGTCACTCTTGATTTCTCCAGCAGATCTACAAGAAAGGAAAGGCACATTTAATTTTATTTTAGAGCAAAACAATTTGTCTCTGTCAATAATCTCTATAAACTTACATGTTTCAATATCTGCAGACGCCAGTTTACCCGTTGCGCCGAAGTGAATCCGAATGAATTTGCCCTATTCAACAAGACAGTAACATCTTAGTCTCTATGTAGGACAAATTCTTGGCAAATTAAAATCAAAATTAAATCCTTCAAGCTGACTCACAAAGCGAGAGGAGTTGTCATTCCTCATGGTCTTGGCATTCCCGAAAGCTTCCAGCAAAGGGTTTGCCTGAATGATTTGATCCTCCAGAGTCCCCTGATTGTACAAAAAACATGTAAATCTGACAACCCTTCTCTCAAAGAAAATAACTGACAGGACAGCCTTTCAGAAGTCGTCCTGCGCTCACCTTCATTTTACTGTTCGTCTCCTTTTTTTTGTCTGCAGACACTGCGATTGTGGCGAAATACTGAATGACTCGTTTAGTGTTGACTGTCTTGCCTGCACCAGATTCTCCACTTAAAGATAAAAACACATTTAAATTTTTGACGGTCTGTCTGTCAGAACTCTGTTTTGAGATTTATACAATTTCTGATGCACTTACGTGATAAGTATGGACTGATTTTCACGATCTGAAGACATAAAAAAAAGACAGGTGGTGAAAGAAAGAAGCTGAATTGTTTTGTTGCAGTGACTTTAGGCTACCAACGTACCAGTGAGCATGAACTGATAAGCGTTATCAGACAGAGCAAAGATGTGAGGGGGAACCTCCATCCTCTTCTTCCCTCTGTAGGCCCGCACCACCTCTGGGTTGTAGACCGGCAGCCATTTGTAGGGATTCACAGTCACACAGAAGAGCCCAGAGTAGGTCTGCAGGAAAGAGAAAGGTTAAACATTTTTAGACAGACAAGCAGGAAATTCTGCCTCTTTTTAGACTGAAATGTGTCACGACTGTTTCATGGATTTCTGACAAATTTTGCAGAGATATCCATGTTACCATGAAGACAAATACTGACTTCTGTGCAAAACTGAACATTTATGATTTGATTTGAATCACAAGACCTCTAGAAAACTGTAGATGTTTAGCTCTTAAAAGCAGTTATTGTAAATAAATTTATTTGCTCAATCCAGTAAATAAAAACATGAGCATTGATGTGTGTTGACAGTGACTCCACAGGGAACAAAATTTCTCCTTTTCAAGTCTTTAAGTGAAATCAGTAGCAGCCTTAATTTCAGAGCAGATGGCCATTAAAAACATGTGCATATTCAGTACATGCAATTTATTCATGCAAACTGCAAAGATTTTAGGCTCCCATGAAAGAATAAATGGTCACTCAAACATTTACATTAAAAAAAAATCTAAATATTTGATTCCTGTTGATGATCTAGATTTGAATGCAACATCATTTTACAGTTTAAGAGACTGAAATATATCTTTGTTTAAACACAATTGTGTATTCTTAATTTTTACCAATTTAAATATGATTTTGACAAGAACGATATCTGTCCTGGTCTTATTAAACCCATTTTTATTGTGGAACTGCACTGTAAACAAGTGGACAAGTAGAATAGGCCCACGTCACTGAGTTCTTCCACTTAAGGCCTCGTAATGTTTAATCACATTTGCTTGGAAACTTACATAAATCATCCATGCTGCGTATCTTTCCTTGAGGTTGTACAACACTGCAGGTTCATGAAGGTGTGTCATCATCACCATGTCCTCGATCTTATCGAACTTCGGTGGGTTCATTGGTAACACTTGGTCCTCCCTGACCGTTAAAGTCTGGAAAACAGAAACATTAATACATTTCTGTTGTTAAAATATAAAACAGAATATGATGCTGTAAAATTTAACTGTCAGAAAATAGATTTTTACAAATGTGGGTTTTTCAAATGAAACCAAAGAACTGCACATTCACTGCCTTTATGAACATTTGAAAACATATTGTGGGCAAAATATTACTCTTGTGAAAAGTGAAACAGCATTCACAGCTGCGGGGGAAACTAAATATCTTGTTGAAAAGCCAGACTAATAAAATTCTGCAGGTTCTTTATTGCAGGTTTTACAGACAGACACCCTGAAGCTGAGTAAAGTCCCTCCACATTACCCTGGAATATAAAATCCTGCTCAGACATTCCATATAACAGAAAAAATATATTCACACTCTGTGTTTACTGTCTAATAAAAGATGAATTTATCAGCAGAACTCTTCAGTCCACCCACTTGTTCATCCACAGTCCTCACAGTGACTTTGCCATCCTCTTTGTCCTGGATTTCAGCCTTCACATACAGCTCTTTCTCATCGCTGACGAAGCACGCTGTCTTGCTGTCAAACGGACGAGACTGGGCCTCCACCCGCTCACGCTCAGACTTACGGAGGAACTGGGCAGCAGGCCCAAAGATCGCCATTTCCCCATCTGTGCTCATTTTCTCCTCCTGAATCAAAGACAAAAAACTCCACAATCACCACATAAACAATGACTTAATTCAGTGAGTGATGCTTGAAATAAAATCCAAATCCATTTATACTTACTCGCGCTCAGGGGATAACTGGAC
This sequence comes from Naso thynnoides, assembly GCA_029783665.1. Classification (NCBI taxonomy): domain Eukaryota; kingdom Metazoa; phylum Chordata; class Actinopteri; order Acanthuriformes; family Acanthuridae; genus Naso; species Naso thynnoides. The sequence continues at coordinate 2,568,237 of JAQLOL010000009.1, forward strand.
TAAAGTTTCTTCTTTTTCCTGCAGAGTCTTTCTCACACACTGGCCCTCTCGATTCCTCTGTGATAACAAACTTACCCAATTGCACTGCCTCTTTTTATACCTCAGCATCGTCCTCAGTGTGAAGCCTCTAGGCTTTTCATGGGCATGCAGTGGTAGAGTTACATGAACCCGTTGCTCATCATGGATAAGGATGGATCATGGATTATGAACAAGAAGCACAGAGGTTAAATATAGAGTGCAGCCACACCGCAGAAGGTCACATTTAATAACATGTTCGAATGCATCTGTGAGATTAATAAAAAGGGGGACATGTGAGATGTTTATGAGTGGAAATGGTAAAACACAACAAATAGAAATGCAGACAAGCAGAGAAACTTGTATGTTTTGTACCATCAAACAATCACTCAGGTTCTATGGAATACATTTTCTGACAATTTACAAATTGCTGCCACAGTATGTTTGAAAGGAAAATAGTATAAATTTAAAAGTACAATATTTAGCTGTTTAACAGCAATTACAGCACAGCTATTCAAAACTCTTTGAACTTTGTTGGAGTCAAACTAGAAGTGCGGTCAAACCTGCTTTACCTAATCTTAATGGTCACAATATAAAGCACAGTGTTTAAAGTGTTTGGGTCACATATGGTCTATGTCTGTCTCTTAGGATTTCTGGTTTTCTGCCAAGCAACCTGAGTTTATTTCCCGCTATGAATCACTTCATGGTTTTTGAGTCATCATTAATTTTGCTGCTATTCTTGTGCTTCCGTAGCACGGTTTGAACTGAATATCAACCCTTTCTTTGCACAAGTAAAACTCTATTAAGTAGTTGGACTGCAATTGGTGCTAAAAGTTTATATACTGCACTTTTAAACCACACAACTAAATAGTGTGTTAGAAAAATTAATGAAAATACAGAATAAAAATTAGATAAGAGAAAAGAAAACAGAAACTACAGTGGGATATGAATAAAAAGTCCCCAAAATAATGCAGCTAAATTAACCCAAGTTGCACAGAGTTATAAAAAAATCTTAGAATAAAAATGTAGTTTCAGAGGCAATATTAAATGGGAAAAAAAATGCATAATTGGCCATTAAAAACAATGCGATAATTTGCACTGATTTTAACTCCAAAAAACATTAACATTACCAAGGAATCTGGTCACCAAGGTAAAAATCCTTAAAGCACGAAACAAAATAAGAATCCAGTTGGTCATTAAGTTCCCATCATGTTCAAGAAATAGAGAGATTGCAATTGCTGCACTAGAAAGAAGACAATGACACTTTATAAAGTAAATAATCTTTAAATAAGTGAAATAAATTCATCATGTTGCCAAATATTTTTATCACCTTTTAATTTAGTTTGTTGTGGGGCACAGTAATAATGTACATCACATGTTAGGTCCATGACATAAACATTTCTTTTTAAGTTTGCGCCTTTTTTCTCTCTCTATTTTAATGTACTCCATATCTCCAAAGTAAATTTATTTATCTATGTATCTGTTTATTTGACAGGGACAATGCACAGCTTCTTAGCTGCACCAGAGTTAGATATAAGCTCATTTACATCTGCAGTCCCTGTGCAGGAGATAGAGACAATGTCTCAATAACAGCAAACATTACAGTATAGAAACAGCTACAAAACAATATGTAATCACTAGACAAAACATCAGCAACCTCAGCAACAATAACAACAATTAAAAAATATCAAAGCATTAAAACATTACAAATCACATCATTACTACAATTTTTCAAAGTGCGTTGTGTTTGTTTTGGTCATGTTTTTCCTCATTGTGACTCTACTTCCTGAATTAACCAACCTCAATGCTGATTCCAACTCAGATCCTTCAAATTAAAAAAGATCAGCCGTCCTTTTAAGAGAGCTGACAGGGAGCTTCAGGTTATTTATACCATCTGTAGGTTCTCTACAAACATGCTGAAACTCCCTTTGATTACCCAGCATGTTTTAGGGTCTCACAGCTGCAGACTGGTGATTAGTGTCCAGACACGAGCAGGCAGACAACCTTTAAAAATGGATTTGAGGAGGATTGATTATCTTCCTTTTGGAGGATTGTTGCAGGCAGCTGGCACGGAAATCAAGGCCGTCAAAGCCTGAGTGGGATCCAGTGTTTTAACAATGAGACTGCAGCAGCGGCCCAAAGTAAACAGTCCGGTGTGAGAAGTGTATTATTATTTATGTGCAGCGCTGCCTGTGATCTCTAGCTTTTACCAATCACAACTCACAGGGAACATGACTGTCAGTTGTTTCTGGCGAAGCTCATGTTGGGGGTCATGATGTCATGTAGGTGTGATGTCACAGCAAGGTGAGTGAAGGGAAAGGGTTTTAGCGATAGCATCAGAGTGGCTTTGCCAGCAGGTTTAGGTTTCACACTAATTGAACAGTTGATATCAAACATTTCTTCCATCAGAGACCCTTTGATGTGTCACTTCGCTTTCACTTCAAAAATGTTCCTAAAATTACAAGACACCAACAAACGTAGAGTGTTCTAAAAATTTCAGGTTTCATCAGCAGCTCACAAAAGTTCCTTCCTCATGGATGCTACGAAAAGAATTTTTATTTAGGGAAAGCTTAAAGATTACAGTAAAAGAGACAAGAGGGCTGTAAGACTATCCAGCTGCAGCCTGCTGAAGCATGGCATGATAGAAATGACCTACTTTTTTTTCTTTTCTTTTTAAAACATAAAACATCACAGTAAAGCTGGGGTAGGCAGTTTATTTATTGTCACTGGGCAAAAATTTCCAATAACCTCTCAGCTTATTGTATTTCAGGGGGTCTGAAAGAACACTAGCTTCCTGCACCTCTCCTTGGCTCCGGGGTCATGCTTTAAAAAATGTTGATCACGGGTCATTTCAGAGAGCACATGCTCCTATTGGCTGTTCCATGCTGAGCCTCTTATGACAGGTGACATTGCTACAAGGTGACTGGCTGTTGAAGTGCCTAATGTTCTAAAATTGGCCTCTGGGGACTTTAACTTGACAAGCTGAGTTGCAGGCAACACTGTCAGAGCTGAGACAGACCAGTTTACACCAACACAACTTGCCCCGCAACCATTTTGTCTCGTCGCAAGTTTTTGGTGTAAACTGGACTAAAAAGAGAGAGCGACAACAGACAAAATAAAACGTGAGCCAGAGCAAAAACAGGGAGGGGAGGGTGCAGCGGAGTTACTTTGGAGTCTCATGCTACAGCTACCTTTATTTCCAGACACTGCCTACCTCAGCTTTAATAGGAAACAAATGGTCTAATGCAAGATAAATAATATGCATTGAAACTGACTGTGGCATGACAGAAATGATGAACTTGTTTTACATTTTAAATGTAAAACATTAATCGAAAAAAAGATGTTATAATTCTAATTCTTAAAATCTATTGTAAAAAAAATAATAAAATAATGTCTTTTTAATATTTTATGAGCTGTTAGGTGGTGCTGTATCATTTACATCTAAGACAGTGTATAGAGTATTAGCTTGAATAAGCTCAGGAATTGTTATAATAATGGAGTTATAATAATGTAAAATATGTTTGCAGCCTTTGGAATATTTTTTCAGATTAATATTGTACTTCTCCCCATTATGAGGAATGATCCCCATAGGAGTTACCATCTGTGAATCATGATTGCCTGTAAAATGTTTCTCACCAGTCCACAAGGCAATACTTTCTTTGGAAAAGTAAAAAAAATGGAGACCAGCTTATGTTGCTAAAAGAAAATTTAAATGTACAGTGTTTCATTGTAATCTGTCAAATTGCTGAGATTCTGCCATCTTTGGAGAAATTCTGCTAATATTCCTAAAAACAGGAGTCTAAATGTAAAGTACAGCACCATTATGAAATTTAGTCCTGGATTATTGATGAAGGGCAGTTAACTAAATGCAACACAAAACTCTGCTGATTGTGTGTCATCAGCATATAAAAGCCCTGAAGTTTTGTGTTCTCATTTTCCTCTTACACCAGAGACAAATGACCTTTGACCCTCATAAATCACTATATATGCAGTATATTCTAGTATTGATGGAGCAAAATGACTAGAGGATGCTTGAGGGTGACATATTACTAATTATGATGTGCTGCAGTGCTGCTGTTTGACCCTCAGGGGGCTTCAGCAGGAAAACAGAGCAAGTAGAAATGAGACCTGTGAGGAACATTCAGATCCTTTTGTAATGAAGTCATATTGATTTCTACATATAAGAAAAATGAGAGATTTTTTCCTGCATGATATGATATTTTTTCCCCTTCATCTCATCTTGAAACAGCTCATTTGTGTCTTGAACATGTAGAAATCATTCATTTTAGATCATGGTGACACATTAAATTAAAAAAAAAAATGACAGTGTGACAAAAATAACTAGTTTTTCTCTTTCTGTTTTGAACTACTCTTTTTAACAAGGCAACTTTGTACGGCAATGACAGAATGAGGAGACGATACACATTTTGAAAAACAGGCTGACAGTGTTTTGATTAATTCATTTATCCCAATTCTGTGTGAAAATGATGTGACAAAAGACAAAAAACAAGTCACTCTGGAGTTTTCATGGAGCAACAAAAATAACCATGATCTAATATACACAATAGGAAATAAATAAAGAATAAATAATGCAATATTTTTATGTATCCTAATGCTTTAACAAGACAAGATGATCCAATATTTATCAACCAGTGGGGAAATTCTGTAGTTACAGCAGCAGCATGAGGACAGAAATAAGTGCAGATAAATAGAGTACTTTAAAAATAGTTAATTAAAAAACAGCAAGAGACTACAGGATGATTTGCACATTTTATTTTCGCACTTGCCATTAGAATGACAGCCCCTGCTGTTTTTTAAACTTAATTTTTTCATATTTGAGTGACTTTAATTGCCATTATTGTGGCTAAGTGTTCTTAAATCTCTGTTCCCAGAAGCCCTGGCTGACATGGCTTTCTAACCACAAGTGGCCTCTTTCTCCTGAGAGACAGACCTCATCTGTTTGAATTGAGTGCAAGCAGACTGACACTCACTACATGCAGAGCGAGTTCGATTTAACTGCAAAAGAAGAAGCAGGCGAGACAGAAAAGTCCTTGTTGTGTTCAAGTACATCACAGCTCTGCGTGACAGTGTCCTCTTTTGTGTTTGTGACACAGAATGAGAACCGCTGGACATTTCTGCTCAACAAAGACTCATAGAAAATGTCTTGCACTGATCAAAACTAAAGCATATCCTCTGCCAGGCCTTTTATTTGGTAACAAATGGAAAAAATGGTGCTTAGCCTGAAAGATGTTCATTGTCTCTGCATTTCCTTTGTGTCCTGAGCTGTGACCCTGCAGGCTTTGCATCATTTTGGACAGTAATGAGATCCAATAATCCCCTCTGTCTCTTCATTCATGTTTCCAGTGGCTGGTTGACTGATACAGTTCTGCAGCTCAGCAGCTCAGCAGCAGCATGGTAAGCACTTCGTTTTTAATTACCTCATGTTTTACTTAAAGAAGTGAGCAGCTTGTATCTGTATCCTGTAGACGTATCACAGCTAATTCTCTCACAACTACTCCAATAGACTTTGAAATATAAGAAGAGATTTAATACTTTGTATTTAGTTTGCATAAATATCCTCTTTTTAGAGTCTTTTCTGCTTCACGTAAAAACTTGTTTACACAAAGTAACTTCAACTTTCAGCCCACATGGCTCCAGAAGTTATTCATTACTATTAGCATTACCGCATTCTGATTCCAGCTTCTTTAGAATCATTCATGATTGATATTTGTAATGATTAAACGTGAAAACGCTGCATGTTAAATGTGTTTTTTTCCTCACCCAAACAACGTGATGCAGATATGGAGAAAAACTTTGAGAGATCTACTGTGCAGTGAGATAAAAGAAACTCAAAAAACTTCTGTTTGTACTGCACTCTTCCTTCTTGTGGGGGAGCAAATAAACATTTAAACCAGGGGTTCCCATAATTTTTCACCTTGAGTCACCAAAAGGCAAATTTAGTTTTCTCTGGGACCCAAACTTAAAAAATTAGCTAATTTTCTTAACGTTTATATTTATAAACTCCCTATAAAAACACAACTCTGCACACAGCATCTGAGCTGGACAGACCAAAAATAATAATAATACTGATAAAAGATCAGTGCTATGACATGTGAAATTAATTCCCATGTCATAGCACTGTTTTCCATGGTACTCTGCCAGTTGGGAAGTTTGGGAACATGCTGATTTTAGCGATTAAATGTGTGAGGAAAAATTTTTTTTCTTCTTCACAGCTGAACTCATCAAGCTCCAACATGATGTATTAAAGGCTTAATGTGTAAGTTTTATTTATTTATTTTAGTTTATTTTTTAAAATATTATTATTAATGTTGTTAATAATTAACAGCTTTAATAATAATGATCAGCTTTTTTGGGGCATCTAAAATGACTGGGAAGCTTTTTCCCTTTGATAATTTTAAATTGTTTCCAGAGCATCAAATATATTTATGATTATGAAAAACAGGTAGGAGATGTCCTATTTTTAGCTTATTTTACCTTCTGTATGTCAGTGCTGCTCTTGACAGCCTTTTTCTTCAGCTTGTGTAAAATGGACCTCAGTGAACTGTGAGAAATCACTGTGCATAACCCTATTAATACGCTGCTGAAACAGTGGACAAAAGCACTAAAACATAAACACCAGCTCTTTTCCTGAACCACTGTAAGACGCTCAAGGTTCTTTCATGTGATTTTCCAGGTAGAAAAGGATCCCAACACTTTCTTTCTTTCTTTCCCTGTCATCCGTCACGAAGAAGCTCAGCTTAGCGGGAGGTGTCCTCCCTCCTGTAGGAGCTTGACACAGACTGTCTTGTTAGTTTCCTCCCATTCAGAGAGAAATGAGCTAACTCAAGCAGAGTGGATCTCCTGGTTTCAGGGTTACACGGAGTGCAAAACCCCAGAGGATTGTGGGATTTGTCAGCAGTATGTGACAGATCTGTTTTTAAAAGAGTTTCTGTAAAAGCTCAGGTAACTGCTGACATCTCTCTGCAAGCCAAGGAGACATTTATCTTTAAACCTTCGGATCATTCTGTAACAATACAGGAATTCTTGGACTATTAATTTGGATGTGAAACTCTTCCACTTTACCTCATATCCCGAAACATTCTACTAATACAGTGGCAGTTTAATTCTCATAAAGTGCAGTGGGCAAAACACTTACACCAGTGACATGTGACACTGTTTTTTTGACATTGATGTTTTTTTCATTTGACGTTGACTGCATCTTTTTTGTAAACTTGTCCAAGTAGTCACTTCAGCTACTATTTGACAATCATTTTTATGATTCATGTACAGCATTAATTTATTAATCTACAATAATAGACCCTAACTCTAACCCTATGGATTTAAAAAAAAAAAAAAAAACAGGAAGGATTTCCTGGGATTAATCGACTGGTCGACAACTTTTTTGGGGCTTATTTCTGCTAAAATGCAGCAGGTGAACGTCATAACATCATAAAGGAAGGTTTGTGTCACTAAGCCCATGTTAGTGTAATGTCCATGTTCACAAATCCTGTGGATACACATGCAGATACACATCTTGTGCCTATTTCACAATACCGTGTTCATATGAGGCACTGTGAAAGCAGTGATAAATGAATTTTTGTTGTTCATCACAAATATGAATGCTCGACCAATTAAAAATGCACAGTCCTTCCAGCAGTGAAAAAAGATGATTAATTCTTACAATATGGGCCAGTTTTTTTGTGGAGCACAAAGCAAGACTGGCTGACCTCACAGTGCATATGTCACTGCTGACTGTCAGGAGAGGATGTCACTTATAAATGTCGGCTCAGTGCTGAAACACTGCGGCAAACCACAGCTGAAGCTTTCTGCTAGTCTCATATAGACTCCAATCAGCAGCAGAGATAGAAAGGATCCACTGAGTCCCTTTAATGTAACACATCAGTCGACTTTATCCATCCACTCTGACCCTGTTGCCCATGCGAGCAAAAGAACATGATACAACTCCTTCATCATTCCCTCGTAATCTGCCCATTTATATATCAGTCTGATCGCGTTCTGCCACCTCCCCTCAGGTGTCTAACTTGGGTGTTTTCGTGAAGCTGTCCGCCTTCTGTCAGATTCACAGACAGACCTTAGCAGACCATGCATGAATAGCCCGCCAGCGATCCCTGCAGATTAAGAAACTTTTTTTTTTCCTCGTGAAGCACACTGCAGTCATCTCTGGGCAGCGTGCAGGCTGTGCAGGCTGTATAATGGTTTATGGTGGAGGCTCCTGAGGGCTGCTGATAAGGTGGAGCGAGCATTTATCACTATTTATCCATTTAGCCGATCATATTTCACCATATGAAAAACACCATTATTTTGCAGCTAAGAGCTGCTGAAAAACCAAATGAGAATTTGATTATAATAACATCACTTACTGCTGACTATGTCAAGGCTCCTGCTTTCACATTAACTGTTTATGCAAGCTGCTGAAAATATGGTTATTCTGCAAAAACTTAACCGAAACAGCAAAATCACTTTACAGACTTTTTTAGGCATTAGTCCATCACTCTGGATGAATTGAGATATCCAGGAACCTCCGTGGTTAATGTGAACATTATATTACAATACAGGAGTAACCTCTTCATTCAGAATAAAACTGCATGTTAAGTATCCAGATCCTGTATTTTCATAAAAGTACTGATACCTCAAATTAACAAATACTCTGTTAAAAGGCACAATTCTCTAAATGAAAGGGATACCAAAGTAAAAGCATGTAAAATATAATCTGGAAAATGTGCTTAAAGTATTCAAAGTAAAAGTAAGCCTGCTCAATGCAAAGACAGTTCCCTGTCTGTTTCTCTATTTTATCTGATCTCATTGGATAATTATGCTGCTGCATTTTTGTCAAAGCAGAATTTAACTGTCGGAGTTGGTTGAGGTGGAGCTCATGTTGAATTCATTTGTATCAGACTGCAACAAATGAGTCTTTTCATTCTGGATTAATCTGCTGATTGTTTTTGCCACCAGTTAATTGACTGTTTAATTTGTAAAAATTTTTAAGCAAAATACCTCAAATTTGTACTTAAGTGCAGTACTTGAGTGGAAGTTCACAGGTCATACCTTTTGGTTTAATCAATTACATCACGCTTTTGCTAATTAGAACAGATTGTTCTCATACATAAAAACTTCCTGTAGCCCCAAAGAAACCAGTACTTAAGTAGCTGGAGTAAGACACTGTGGACTTGCTGCTGAAAAAGGTTTCACAACCCAAACACAAAAACAACAAAGACATCAACTTCAGGGCAACTGCGTTGGATATGTTGCAACTACACATCATACTGTCATGTGTTCCTGTTGCCTCAGTTCAAATAATTGATGATATTATTTCCCAGGAAAAAAACATCTGTCATTCATGTGGTGGTGCAATGTGTCTTTGCTTATGACAGAAACCAGCAGTTGTGAGCTCTGCTGCATCCAGCGAGGAGACAGACAGCCGACCTCTTCCCCCAGGGTGGAGCAGCTACACGTCACCTGAGGGACTGAGGTACTACGTCAACAGCTCCAGCAGAGGTGAGAGCCTGAAAACACGAAGCAGCCTCAGCCAAGATGTGTTAAACAGAATGACGACTACGCTGAAATGATCAGACTGTTGTCATGCCAAAGTATCTTCTCAGTGATCTATAAATAAGCACGTCTCAACAGAAAAATTAACACTAACTGCGGAGTTATGATATTTACTTACTGGTGGCGTCTTACATGGTTTACAGATCTTCTTAAGAAGTTAGACTTCATGAGAGACTTCAAGGGAGCTTTGGATGTGCATCTTTACTTTCCAATGATTAATTAAATGTCATAAAATATTGTTTTTTTTCTATTAAAATACAGGTATTTTTATGTCAGCTTCTGCCTTATTTCCACGGTGGCTGCATTCAATTAACAAAGAGTGGCTGCTGCCTCATGATATGTGTCACCAGCCTGATTCACATCTAATTCAACAGACAAGAGTCAACTCAACATTTTATATGATTAAGTAGAATAGTTATAAAAATGTTTTGATCATTTATGTAAGTGAAAGGAAATGCAGGAGACATTCACCGAACCTGCCTGTGGAATTTTGGATAGGTCTGTTCATGGGCACTCTTGCCCACTAAAACCATGAAATAGCACTCTGCTGGCTGCGCTGCACTTAGAACTGGTTTGAGCTGACGGAGGTCTTAATGCAAGTTCAACTCAAACAATGACACCAAAAATTGCACTGCCCTGGCACGTCTTTACTGACTCACCCTTTGTTCCGCCACTCAGCGCAGCCAGGTTGATGTCAGTCCACAAAAGCAGCAACTTGGCACAAGTGTGGAAAAAAGCCACTTGCAGGGTACCAAATTACTGATACGCCTAAACCTGCGCCAGTACAAAAATAGAGCCCCATATACTGTATTTCTTTATTTTTTGCCAATTTTATTTAAAGACCTCATGAAATGGATGTCAGAGTGTCATTTACTCCCATGAATTTACATATTTCCTGTAAAAACAATAAGCTAGGGTAGGACATGTCGCAGATAATGATTGACATTTAGAGTAACCAACCGCATTAAATGTGTGTTATGGGCCGAGAAATTTAAATTTGACAGAAGCCGCTCTCTACAGCCGGCAGTGCTGCCGATCCAGCAGAGACCGAGAGAGAGCCAGCTCTTCCCAGCTACATGTGGTGTGGTCCTGTGCGACAGTTGATAACTGACAGCATTTATGTGCCGGAGGGTGTGGGTTGAGGGGGGGGATTCGAGAAAGAATTTTATTGGGTACAAAATTAATAAATGCCCCGAGTGCAGGATGAGTAATCAATACTTTTAAACCATTTTCCAGGAAATGCTTAACTGTAAAATTTAATTAATCAAACCTGCAAAACTACTTTTTGGTTATTGTTGGGCCATGTATTGTCATATAGACAAGGATAAGAGCAACACATATCTGATTAAAAAACCTAAAAATCAACTTTCATTTCATGGGGACTTTAAACAGTCTTAAACATGGAGGCAGTTGCTGCAATTTTTTAGTTTTTAACTGTCTGTGGACATTTGTCACCACAGTTTACAGAAAACAAGGCCCTCTTGTGGAGGGGAGGCTGTGTGGGGGGATATTCATTTGGCTGCAATATGCAACCTCACCACTAGATGCCACTAAATCCTTCCTTCCGAACTTATAAATGGAAGAACAGCCACTAACATGCAGGAGCTTCAACCAACAGCTCTCAAACTAGCTGAAGAATTTGTTGTTTCACTTTAATGTAAAAAATGACTGTGCAAAATAAATAGATTCAGAGGTTCCTCCTGCAAAACAAAAAGGTGGGAAATTAACTGAAAAGCATGTTAGCCTCGCTTATTTGCCAGAGTTATGGTACAATGCCAACCCTTTGTTCTCTGAAGTCCATTCACTTACATTACAATCAGCCAATCATGTTGCTGATTTATGCCTGCTTTGCTGCTCCGCCTTCAAGACTTGTTTGTGGGATGAAAACCCCAAGCTGTTGTTGTTGTGTGGTAAACTGAGCATCACCTCCTCCTGTGTTTTGCTTTGCTCCTCATGGCATTCTGCCCATAATGCTTTACCATGGTGAACTATGAGGACTCATTATCATTCCTGCATCATCGTGTCTCAGCGGTTCATTCATGTGGACTCAGGCCGCCACATTCGATCCACTTTAATCTGATTATCTCAATCGTGCAGCTCTTCGGGACGAGTTTCTCAGCTGCTGAGATCTGCTGTTTGTCTGCTGTTAACAAACAAAACACTGATGAGTTATATTAGTACAGAGGCCGGAAGGCAGGTGACCTTTCACAAACATCTGCTTTGGTGTGTGTGTGTGTGTGTGTGTGTGTTTTACACCTCATTTGGGAAGGAATCCAGAGGGATGAAACAGGCTCCCATGGGACAAACTGAGGCTGCATCAACAACAACTCTGGCAGTGATTGCACTGTGGTAGCATACGCACACACAAAAACACACGTGCAGACACACACATACACACACACATACAAGCAGAGCAGATAAAGCATCCAAAAGCTATTTTTACATTCAGCAGCCATATGGTGCAGCCGTCACTTTTTTTATTTTGTTACAGTTTGTTCTTGTTTGAATAAGAAGCTTCAAAAAGCTACAACTGGGACTCTGTGTGCGTGTGTGTTTGTGTGTGTGTGTGTGTGTCATGGAGATGCCAGTGTGTATTACAGTGTTTATTAGAAAGCTGCTTGTTGTTTTTAGTCAGTGTCTTTTAATGGAGGAGCTGCACAATGGAGGATCAGTTGAAATCTTTCCACTTAATCCTGGAGTTGCAAATGTGACAGTGGATTTGTAATGATGAGGAAGATTTACGAGGCTTAAAAATGTGATTGTGTACAATAACATTTATTCTAATTTGTTGGCAATAAGTAGCAGCTGATATGAAAGAAACAGAAAACAATTAACAGTCAGCCTGGAGTGAGTTTACACATGCATCTGCTGAGTGGTTTTCTGAGAAACATCATTCTTGACTTTCAGCTCTCTGTCCACGCACACACACACATGCGCACGGACATTTGTGCTGATAAATGCTCCAGCAGCAGAAGATGCAGCTTGTCACCCACAGCTGTTACAGCATAAAGGACTTCCTGCTCCACTATGTGGAATGATTAAAAGTGATAGGCAGCTAAAATACAGGAGGCAAGTTGGAAATGATTCAGGAGGGTAATTTTTCCCCAAAAGTTCCAAATGGATGAGAATTTTCCTGTTGTTGTTGGTGGTGGTGGTTGGGTTTTTTTGTTTGTTCGTTTGTTTGTTTTTGTTTTTTTTGTCAGTTTTTACAAAGTCAAAAAAGACTTGCAACTCGACCTGTACCTTAACACCAATGACTTAAATGTTTTTGCTCAAAAATACTTGATTGGTTCCCTCAAACTCAAAGATTTAAAAGTATGTCATTTAAAAACTGTTCTGAGAATCAAGTAATTCCATTCAAGTCCTCAATCTACCAACATTAAGGCCGTTCATTCCTAGTAAGTCGTCACTTAATTGCCCTGATCCGCTTTGTTTGATAGCATCCAGTCGCACTACAGGAGAAAACCACAAAGAAGTAGTGTTACATTACAGAGCTCTAGTATGAAAAAATTAGACCAAAGACCATTTTTATTCCCGTACAAAAACCCTGTGGTGGTCAACAAGAAAAGAACTGCAGTAAGGAAAACATGTGAGTTAAAAGTACCACATGGAGAAGTGACAACTTTCAACTTTGTCATTTGAAATTGCACAAAGAACTATAATTTGAGACTCTGCTGTTAAACAGCATTACATTCAGAGAAGAGCGCATTATGACATTAAGGGCTCAAAACTTAAAGTTTAAGACTTGGGACTTGAGTGCAAAGTCTTAAGACTTTCAGAACAATGACTTGGTATCACCTCTGCCTTGTAGCTTGTTTGGTGAATAATCTTAATTTTCACTCCATCACTGCAAAGCAGGTCTGACAAAGAGAAAAACTATGAAACCATGTGTCAGTGTATGTGGAGTGTGTACTTTAACAATGAGAGAGAAATATTCACATTCACAGGTGCACTGTGCGGTGCTCTGTAAATGCATATAAAATGCAAACCTTGACAAGTTTAGTTTGCACACTACATTATTTGTCAAAAACTGGAACTGCTGAAGTTTGTGCAGTCTGAATATGCAGATGTTTTATGAATTTTGCTATGTTTTCTTTTTCAATTGTTTTTGTTCCTGTTGTTTGTATCGTTCCAGAAACAACATGGCGACGCCCCTCTGTATCAGCTGAGGCCCCACAGAGACCGCTGGCACGGCACAACTCATCGCCATATGGTAAAACTGAGCCTCTATCATCTCAGCCGTCCATTTCTGAACATGCAGGAAACAAAACAAAACAAGACAGACAGTGCAGGAAAGAGCTTGAAGTTCGACAGTGATAGAGAGCTGATCGTAACTATCATCTTTCCTCAAAGAGCGTTTCCATGTGGGGCTGCAGGTCATGATTTCATTTTTTAGCATTTTTCCTGTCGGACAGATTAAGCTTTTGGCAGTCACTCATCAGCAGCAGTAATCTTCTAATTATTCTGACAGCAGATTCCTTCAGTTTTAACTGACACAAAAAGGACTCACGCCTAACTTCCAAGAGACTAACACATTTTCCAAAAGGTTTTAAAAAACCTTTTGACAAATCCTTGTAATTCATTTCTCCGCTGTGTCCTATATTATCATTAAGCTCTCTGAGCGATACTTGAGGAAATCCTACATTTTCTTAATGACTGCCTTATTATGTTTCATCACTGCCAGCATCCTCACTAACGACATCTTAGCAGATAGCAGATGGTTTCCTTCTTTCTGCTGGCGTGTGGCCTAAACACACTTACAGAGGAAAAACGAGCAGGGAGGCTTTCAGCTGCAGGGAGTTTGTGAGCTTTCAACCCAATGAGTGTGATTCTCCTCAGAGAGAAAGAAGTTTGAGGAAGCTTTGGATCCGTGCAGCCTCTTTACTCAAGTACTGTACAAATACAAAGTACTTGTATTAAAGTGTTTCCATTTTATGCAGCTCCTCTATACCACTACATCTCAGAGAACTTTTTTTGTACTTTTTACTCAGCTACATTTGTCTGACAGCATTATTTACTAGTAACTTAGCAACTTTTTGGATTATAGCTTTTCAAACTTTTTTCTGACCGGTGAAAAACCTTTTTTTTCCCCAGGTAAACTGATTTTTATTCCATTTTATTGTTTTATTTAAAAGGGATAATGAACATTAATAAACATTACTGTAAATGCACCAGAGTTAGCCAAGAGGCCGTTTTTCATCTGCAGTTTCTGGTCAGATGTTACAAAGTCACCCTAAAAAACAACAAATTAAAAGAGAAAGTCTTCATGTAAGAGTTCATTTATGCTGTATATTGTATACTGTACTTCTGTAGCATCTCAATATCAGTAAAGATACAAAATATATTCCATCACTTACATATCACATATTAGTCTAGTGTCTCCTATTTACAAAGACCTCTTGACTCTGCTGTATTAATAACAGCATTGTCACTTTGATTTAGAACAAAATCATATATTATTGTATTGCATCCTATCATATATTACAACTTCACACTGTATCGTATTGTATCATACTGTATCGCATTGTATCATACCGTACCATACCATATTGTATCACGTCATATCGTGTACTATCATATCATGTTCTATTACATCGTATTATACTGTATCGCATCATATCATACCGTACCATACCGTATCATACTGTATCGTATTCTATTGCGTCATATCATACCGTATTGCATCGTATCATAATGTACCTTACTGTATCGTACTGTATCATATCGTATCATACCGTACCATACCATATTGTATCGTATTTTATTGCATCGTAACGTACCATATTGCATTGTATCATATTGTATTGTACTGTATCATATGTACCGTATTGTATCAAATCATACCGTGCCATACCGTATCGCATCGTACCATATCGCATCATTCATATCGTACCGTACCATATCATATCGTATCATACCATATTGTATCCTATTGTATCATATCATATCGTATCACATGGTACTGTATTGTATTACATCATATTGTATCAAAACCTATGTTATCTTATCTTGATTTTTTTATCCATGATCAGCATATTCCCATTAACACTGAATAATTCTTTCAGTGTTAAAATTTTTTGGCCACAAGTCAGATATTTCCGTGAAAGTTGATACCTTTTTTATCACAGTGCAAATGACAAAACACAGCGAATATAATAAGGCCCTCATAGTTGAAATAATTAAAAACATTTCTGTTCAATGGCTGCTCTCTTACTTGGCTGACTGTTATTCATGTCAGTTACAGCTCTTGTATCAGGGACCTGATGATGATGAATTTTATTGGTCTCTAACAGAGGTCAATGAAGGCCTAAGAATTCTTTAATGCCCCTTCAAGCAAAGTGAGCAACATTGCTATTTTTGGAGTTGTCTCGTCTTTCTGCAGGCAGCTCGCTGGTCCTGGTCTGACCAGCGTCCACCGCTGTGACATGTGGCCTCAAGGGTCACACTCTGCTGGACACTGGTTTTATTCAAAAAGCAGTCAACTCATGATTCATAGGCAACAAAGCAACATTTAAAGCAGATAGGAGGAAACCAGGGACGTTACTATGGAAATGTGAACCATGCAGGACCAGACTCATTAAATGCCTTTCCTTCCATATGTGTTAACAAATGGCAAGTAAAATGTTTAAAGGGGGAATAATCCACCAAGTCAGTCTTGTGTTGGTATGAGAGGGAAAAAATCTGTTTGTCTGCCCTGAAAATGCAAAAAATTCAACATGGATCCTGTTAGGATGTCACGTATTAAACTCAGAGTAAAGAGAGACTCTTTGCTGTAATCAAGTCATTTCTGTGAAGCTGCTATAAGTATGACTCCAGCTGCTATTGACAGTAATAATAATGCATAATTTATAATATTTTTGTCTTCAGCCAACGGATGCCACAGCAGTACGAAGACCACTCAGCATGTGGAGACCACTGGTGTTGCTCTGAGGAAACCGTCCATCAACAAAAAGGTACATCTTGTTTAAGACAAAGTGTTACTCTGCTATAAGATGCTTTACTTTCTTTTTTTTCCAAGTCTACTGTGAAAAATTTAAGAGGTCCTGTTAACAGAAAATGAGTGACAGTTGTGTTTTCATCCGTGTGTGACCACCTGAGAGGCCTTGTGTGTTTTTTTCAAGTTTTGTGACCATGTAGGCTTCAGACATGTTTTGAGTGGAGGGATATTCAGTTGATATGCTTCCACCATAATCTTCACAGCTGCTAGGGGGCGCTCTTCTTTGAACATCAACATGATTTTTTGGAGATTGGAAAATAGGGCTACTGTCCTTTTTGTCGTGTATATGTGTTATCGGTTTATTCTGTTATGTATGAGGTTTCTAATACAGGTGAAGCTCATTGTATGTAGCCATGTCATGCTAATTTGGTAAATCCATTTGTAGATCATACTCAGGAAATGAGTCAATGGCAACTTTACTAATCTATTCCTCTGACTCACTGGATGTAGACTGTGGCTATAAGTTTGTCACTGGGTGACAGTTTCAGTCAGTTTTCTCCGCCTCCTCAGCTGTGTGTGTTACCACTTTACAGACCCACTATCACTGCATCCAGGGCTAAGCATCACTCAAGATATCTGTGAGTGATTTAAAGAAATGCAAACAAGCAAGAGCATGATTTTTTTTGTATGGCAGCATTATAATGAATGCAGTCAGACCTTTCTAACCCAACCTCTGCAGCAGCTACAGTGCTGTGAAGATAAGCCTGGCTGTACAACACTATTTTTTTTTCATGGTTTAAGTCGTGTATCAAGCAAAAATACTGAACATCACCAGCTTTCAGCCTCTCAAATTTGCTGTTTTTCTTTTTTTTTAATTGTTAAATATTTGGGATGTAAAGCAAATTAGTTTTCCCTCCACTGTGACCAGGATGAGACTGTTTCTCCTCCCCATTTCTGTGATATCAGTGTTTCCATGATATAAAGCTGCTGCACTCTGAAAGAAAAGCCGCTCTCACAGCTCTGATGAACGTGGGCCAATTTCGATTACATGCCAACCCACGTGACTAATTACGAGTGAGATGAGGGCATACCATGTCATGATCACACAGGAGAGTATAGATGGGCAGACAGTTGGGACATATGGGCAGCTGAGATTTGGACTCCACCGGTCAGAGTTTGTCAAATTCAGAAAGGAGGCCAGCCAACACAGTGAAGGCTCACACTGGGAGCACTGGGGCCTGCGGACCACGTAACCTGGACAGGGATTGTGATGGTCAGAGCTGCCTGCCGCCATGTTCTGTGCAGCAAAGGTGAGAGTGTGGTTGTTATGCTCCTTTGTGGGGTTTGGTGTGACTGTGGTGGTGTTGTTGGAGCAGGTGGATGTTGAGGGAAGGTGTGAGGGCTCAGGTGGAGCAGGCGTGGCGTCGAAGCTGCTCCACTCTGCACGCAGCTTGTGTTTGATGCCTCGGGTGAAGCGCTGTCATATGAGGAAGATGCACCATGTCGCTGCCGCCACCGCCCTGCACGCACATACAGGAACACACATAGTGTTGAGCACACGTAAATACACAAATATTTCAGTGCAATATGTTGACGCAGTCCCTTCTCCGTGGGCCTTTATAACCCTGTCAAATATGCTAAACACACAAACACACGAACACATTTCTTCCAACACATAAACGCACATCAGAGAGGCTGCGTCTCATTGGCTGCCTATTTTCCCTCCTGCTTTCTCTCTCTCCTCCCTCCACCTCCAGTTTCCCTCCCAATCCTAATTCGTCTGTTAAAGATCATCATTCAGCCATTTCCAACAAACCAGCCCCCACCACCTCCACCTCAACCACTGCTGCTCCCTCCTCCATCACTATCGGCCTCTCTGGGGAGGGAGGTGTGGCAGAGATCATGTAAATAAATCCCTCCCTCCTCTTCTTACTCTCTTTTACTATCTCTGCCTTTTTCCATTTCTTTCTTTATGCTTTGTTTTTCTTCACATCCTCGGCTTTTACACTCCAGCATCTCCATCCATGAACTGACTCAGTGCTCTCTCTCTCTCTCTCTCTCTGTCTGTCTCTCTCTCTCTGCTTGTACATGGGTGAGGATTGGAGGTGAAATGTGATGGGGGGGTGCAGAGACCCTCACGGGCAGCATCCGTCTCCACACAGCCTTCAACCTTAAAACTCCTGTGACAGCAGCTTAGCCGGAGGCTAGACTTCGTTACGCTCCCACAGCCGCCGACCGACTCCCCCTGCAACCCCACTCCTCCCCCTCCTCACCCCTAGAGCTACCTCCCCTACGCCACACACACACACACACACACACAAACCCTCCCCCCTTCATCGCGACTCCTCTGCGCTCGCTCTGTAGCTTGTGAGACTGAAGGCAGCCTCAGTGCGAGGAGGGAAAGACAGAGAGGGAGAGGAGAGAGAGAGGCTTTCCCAGAATAGAGAAGCAGGAGGAGGTGAGAAGGATGATGATGGAAGCCAGCTTTGACACTGAGGAGAGTTTTGACGATCCCTCCTGTCTCGCCCCACAGCCCCCCGGCTCGGTTTCACCAGCCAAGAGGCAGATCAAGGAGGTCAAGGAGACCAAGATCACCGTAAGTACCAGAAGCTCCAACTTAACCCTCCTCTTCTTCCTCTTGTTCTTCTTCTTTTATCTGCTTGTCTTCTCATGTGGCAGAAAATAAGTTCTCGTCTCTCTGTGCTGTCATCTGTTGACATCACCTTCAAGCTCTCAGCTTAAATCATGATGCACTGTGGGTTTTGCTGGAGTAACATGGGGTTCCCTGCATATGGAAAACACAATAATCTGAATGAAGATGCTGTCCAGGAGCCTTGTACTCATTTCCATCTCACTGACTGACTGACATCAATCCATAATATTGATTAAATGCCTGTCAGGATAGATTAATACTCTTGAGATGCTTAAATGTGCTTCCTCACATTGCAATTTTCACCACATTGAAATATTATCAAAGTGAGTGAAAAGTACGTCGCTCCTGCAGACTGCTGCTGGTATTTTTAGAATCGTGCAGTCGTTGGTGAGACAGATAAAGATTTTGATCTTTGAGTGTTTCTGTCGCTCAGTGTAAAACTGTTTCCTCTTGTTTCCACCTCAAAGGGCTCCACATCTGATCTGCAGGGCAGTGCAGGTCACATGGTGCTGCTGTTTGTTGTCCAGCAGCATTTTAGAAGTGAACACTTTGTGCACTAGACGAGACAAGACTTGACTTTTTGCTCATAGTAGTGTTTGAGGTCCACAGTTGTATGCATCGGAGTGAGACAGAACACGGAGGAATTAAATGAGATATATTCTGTAAAGTATGTTTGTCTGAAGATGCCCAGACAGCAGCTGTGTTATATAATGCCTCATAAAGATGACTGTAGGAGGGGTTTGGCGGCGAGGGTGAGCGTGCCATGTTGATGATGGGGGGTGGGGGGGCAGACAGAGGTAGGTTTGTGTCTGATTTTTGTGCCCGGTGAGCTCGCTGACCTGCTGCAGCCACGGGAGCCGTCAGTGTGAAAAACCCAGGCAGACCTGCGCGAGATGCAGCAAGTCCAGTTTCCATGGTGACAAAAGCAATAGCACTGATTACTGGGTGTTGAAATGAAAAACACTGGCATAGGAGAGGAAGGGGGGAAACCATTCAGATATCCATTGAAGACAAACTGAAAGAAAAGGTTATTTTGTTCCTCTTCTTTCTTTGCAGGAGCCTTTTCAAAGGCTGCCACCACTCAAAGATGAAATGAATTAGCCTCATGAGTAAATTTGTTTTGAGTTGAGGCAAGAGAGCAGTTTTGTTCTATTTTAACCCAATTGTACATTAATTCATTCCCAATAAACATAGCCAAAGAGATATTTAGTCTGAAAATGCAGCCAATAAATAATAAAATACAATAAGAAAGAATCATAAATAAAAATGAAATATTTTCTGCTGCCACTGATGAAGATGGACAAAAAAACCCCACAGGTGATAAAGAAGCTGTAAGCGGCAGCTGCATGACGTCAGTTCACAAAGGTGTCTTTTTGTTTGCCATGGTGCACCTCACATTACACAACCCTCCACAGTTGTCATGGAGACGCACACATCCATGACTGTTGGCGAAACGGACCCTCACGGGACACCGAGGCTTCACACATCAGATAGGAGAAGCAGTAACCTTGTTTTCACCTTCAGCGAGTGTGACCAGATCAGACCAGATGCGTGTGTTCTAGGTCTCCGTGTGTAAACACTCGTTCATTCACGTGTGGTTTGACTTGTTGCTACACTGTGCTCAGCAGCTCGTTGAAGAGCGTCACCTGGCTTTGTTGGCGGGACTCGGATGGAGCATTTTGATTGGTAAATGACGAAGAGAAGAAAGTAATGGATGGAAGAAAGGAGGGAAGAAGGGGGAAATCTTAGATTGTCTTAGTATGGGAAAGTGTGTGCGTGTGTGTGTGTGTGTGTGTGTGTGTGTGTGTGTGTGTGTGTGTGTGTGTGTGTGTGTGAGTGGGGGGGGGG
>JAQLOL010000009.1:2597243-2625308 GCA_029783665.1 Naso thynnoides
AATACAAGTCCAGTTGCCTACGATTCAATTTGCCCAGAAAGAACAATGACCTGGATGAATGAGAATATTCACAGACATGTTGCTTTTAATAAGTAGCATGTCTGGCTAACTAGTCCGCTAACTACAGTATAAATGAGCACTCCCTTCCAGACCAGAAGGTAAAATAACTTTATCATTTTGCAGATCTGTTCATAGTTACCACCTTCACTTTATTATTTAAAATGTGGAGAAAACTTGTGTGTGGGAATATCTTTGTGATTGCTCTCCAGTCCATAAAGGTGGTTAAAGGTTCAATTTATTTGACGTAATCTTTTCTCAGGACTCTTGGAGAAGCCTGGACTCAGCTGAAGAAGAGTCTTCATGATGAGGCTGAAGTTCACCTCAAGTTCTCCAACAAGGTAAAATCCACCGAGAAGAGGAACGTTTTTATTATCAAGTCTCATACAGAGCTGGAAATCACTGATTAATATCAGTTCATTGACAGATGGTGATCAATTAATTGTTTCATGTTTCAAAAACTTCTCAGATTTCTGCTTTTCTCTATCATAAATCATACTAAACTAAAAAAAAAATCTTTGGTTTTCTGACTGATGGTTAGAAAAAACAAGAAATATGCAACCTCACCTCCCGCTCTGACGAATTGTAACTGTTTCTTTTCATCTTTTGACATTTTCTCAATAAAACAACAAGATGTTTGCTTGTTTTTACCATTTGACAGTCATAGCTTTCTCTGAATCACAAATATTTTAGAGTCTTCGTTTTGAGTCTTCTGTTTGATGCTTTGAGTTGCAGTTTTCTGCACCTTCGGGTCAAATGTTTTATGTTTTTATTAGCTGATGTAATGGATACTTGATCCGACCACGTCCTGAAGTGATGGGGCCCGTTTACCTCAACCTTGTCAGTATTGACCAAAGAGAATGACCTGTCCGTGATCCGATTACCAGTGATGCAGAAGCGGCACACAGGCCTCTCAGATGCAGCCTTAAATAACACGGAGTAGCTGCCTCAGAGCTTTTTTTATAGCCCTGCATTGTCTGATTAATTAGTTCTACATTCTGATGAGCCCCCACCCAGGGCCACGCAGGCCCTCCCTGCTCCAACAGAGCTCTGAAGCTCCATACTTCAATAAGAGATGGCTGAGGAGACAGCAACACATGGTCAGGCACGGAATGAGACGTCTTATCAGGGTAGCAGAAGCTCCGAGTGTTTAATAAACTACGTTTCATCTGTAACTTCCAGCTCTGACATTTGCACTGCATTAGTATTCTGTATGGAGAGCCAACAGTGCTGACAAGCACTCTGAAGTTTATTGAACTTTCATTTAAAAAAAATAAACTGTCACCAAAAAAAAAAGAAATCCTTTTCTTATTATAGAGCAAGTGTTTGTTGGGAGCAAATAAAAACAGAGACTAAAAGTGTAATTTTCTGCCTTCGTGGTGATGGATGTGTCCCTGTGGAGCAGAAAACAGGCTTTATTAAGCAATGCACTGATTTTTAGAGCTTTAGAACATGTTAACAAAACAAGGTATATGATAATTAAGCCTTTGTTTTCTTATGGTAATGTATAAAAAACGTGTTGTAATAGATGCCAATCTATACCTCCTATAAATTAGTGTACTGTAATAGTAGTAGGAAAGATTATTTAGATAAAGTTTTGTCATCACAGGTTTGTATCCGATGTTTTACCTGAGCTGAACGATGCATGTATACATTGTACTCAGGTTTTATTTTCCACTTGGAGCGCATTTGATGCACAGCCTTGAATATCACGCATAGTCATAACACAACAAACACAAAAAAAAACCTGGTATAGTGCATATAATATACATATAATGCATATAGTAGGAGTGATAGTGATGGAGCAGCAGTGTTTTTATTCACTTTCCTCACTTGAGACAATAGGACACGTTAAATGACTGACAGCTCGCTGACTTGTTTTCACAGCTTCACTCTGAGGTAGAAAAACCCTTGCTGACATTCAGGGGCGACAACTTTAAGAAGGACCTGAAAAAGTACGACCATCACATCGCCGACCTCAGGAAGCAGCTCGCGAGTCGCTACGCAGGTGTGGAGAAGGTACTGAGTCTGACACACTGCAGATTCATTTACAGGTCAGATAGAGTCACTGTGCATTTCCTGAGACCATTATCTTAGGCCTGAAGTACAAATTGATCTCAATTTCCTGTCCATCTCTAATTTTTCCCTCCAAATACTGCACAGTTTTTGAAAATATTTGGCAGAGAACACAACAGTGTTCGTCTACATCAGAAATCAGACCTGATAAAAATAGCCTCAGTTACTCCCACACATAAAGATCTCAACGCAGTTCTTTGTTGTTGTTTCCCACCTGCTAAAACCTTTTCAGTGAATGAATTTGGTTCCTCTAAAAACACGCATTTGCATGATTTTAGTTTTTCATTTTCATTGGTGATTTCAAATATTGCTGGCTGACTTTTGAATATTTTCAACTGAACCAGTTAGAACAAGGAGAAAATACTTATATAAGTATTGTAGCGTCCCTCAGGACGTGTCGGAAAGACGAGTCAGGCGTTAACCAGTTTAACGGTTTATTGCTGAACAAGGTAGGTTACTGTCGGCCGTAACCACGCCAAAAAAAATAAACTCTAACTAACTACTGCTCTCTTGTGCTCTCCTCCTGCCAGCTCTCTCATCCACATGCATGCGCACACTCCTGCCTCCTGCACTCACACCCCGCCCCCCACCTGTTCTACACCCACAGGCTTGGTATTCTCACGGAACATCTGAATATGTAAAACATTATACAGGAACATTACTGCAGGGTCGCTACAGTATGTTTAGCTAAAAATTCTTTTTTTTATGTTGTGCAAATGGTGCGTGTGTGTTGTTGTCACACCAATTATCAAGGACTTGTGTCTTTTTGTAACATT
The DNA here is from genome assembly GCA_029783665.1 of Naso thynnoides. Classification (NCBI taxonomy): domain Eukaryota; kingdom Metazoa; phylum Chordata; class Actinopteri; order Acanthuriformes; family Acanthuridae; genus Naso; species Naso thynnoides. Next base: position 2,600,153 of record JAQLOL010000009.1, read on the forward strand.
TAAACATTAACTGACTACATACAGTATCAGCTAGAAACTGTAGTCTGAAATGTTTTATTTAGTTTAGTTTGATTTTTTGCAGAATCTGAACACTGTTTCTGTGGTTTTATTGGGTTTTCACAACATGCAGTTTTTGTTTGACATATTTTTCACCTAAACTGAAGTTAAGCCAGCTATGAAAAATGGTTTCCAACCAAAAACTAACTTTTGTGACCTCATCAGTACATTTCATGTAACTCCATTCCACATGTCTCCTCTGTGTTTGTCTGTTGAAAAATATATTTTCTTGGTTTATGCATCACTGTTTCTGTGTTTACCTTTCAAACACTGTTACACTGTGTCCTTGGAAAGGTGTCTCATAAGAATAAGAGGAAAGACTTAAAAAAATGGATTAAGAAAAGATTAAAGGATGAGACCATGATCAGAGCACAGAAGTCAGGAGCCAACTTAAAAAGGTTGTAATGACTCTTGTAATAGAGACAGGTACAGTAAATCTGAGGATTATGCTGACTGACTCATTGTTTCTGCCTTCACACATCCTGCTCAATGTGTGTGTGTGTGCGTGTGTGTTTGCAACTCAGGCTCGTAAAGCTCTGGCAGACAGGCAGAAGGATCTGGAGGTGAAGACCCAGCAGCTGGAGATCAAACTCAGTAACAAGACAGAGGAGGACATCAAGAAGGCCCGACGGAAATCCACGCAAGCAGGTCAGAGGTCACACAGTCAGAGCTTAAACAAGAGCCAGTCACAGCTCGCAGTGTTTGAAGCAGTTTGAGGAACATGGAAACACTGGAAAGCTTTTTATTGCGAGACAGCATGCAGTGAGTGCAATCTGTTTTACCTCATCAGTTTTCAGTTTGACATTTGGAGAAATTTGCTAAGTTATTGTCCAAAGATGACATGGTTAATATGTATCTGCAGCCAGTTAGCTTAGCTTAGCTTAGCATAAAGACTATGGGATGTAAATTTGTTCATGCATGAATTAATAGTTTAATTAGTTGAAAAAGTACAAGCAGAGTAATCAACAACAATCCTACCTGAGATGTTTGACATTTTAATAAAGAGGAAGACGAGTTTGTGCTTTAATTTTTTGTGTTCTGCTCAGGCGTCAGCGGAGTAAAAGCACTGCAGGACCTCTCAGTAGATTAGTCACAGTCCACAGCACTCATCAATAGCGCTCAGGAGACACATTTAAATGATGTCGGCCTCGTGTCTGTGATCAACTCAGCTGCCTAACGGCAGAGCCAAATGTCACTGCAGCTCACTGCACTTGCAGCCAAGGACAGGGAAGTTTTTCACCTTCACTGAATGAATTTTAATGAAACTTAGGCAAGAATGGAGTAATAAATTTGAGTTTGACCAATAAAATTAAAAATGTAAATTCAGATCTTTTTCCTATACAGTAAAATGTCCCTGTGTGACTGATATTTAAAATATTATTACATGTGACATTATTAAATTGTAAATACTGATCCTTAATTTTTGTTCCAGGAAGCGTTTGGCACATTTACTGTAAAACAATACCACAACATAAGTAGAAATACTTAATAACACAGTGTGTAAATACTCCACTACCACTTAAAATCCTGCATTCAAAACAAAAAATAAGTAAAAATAAAAGTACGTGATTCTTGACAGCAAAATTGAGTATCAGGAATAAAAATTCTCATTCTGTAGAAAATGGATTTTTATTCTGCTTAATCCAACAGGGTTTTAAAAATAAAAATGTATTTATCTTTACAAACTTTGAGAGCTTTTTCAATTTTTTTAATCCTTTAGTTTATCAGACCAAAAGAAAGTTTTGTCTTATTTGATTTCAGGAATATGTTGGATATTTGGCTTGATATTCAAAAATCATCAAACTTGAAGTTCACACAACTTTTACTGAATAGGAAGGTTATAACAAAAATTTACTCAAAGGAAGTAATTGTAACTAAAGCTGTTACACGTGTGAACTGGAATAAAAAGTACAATATTTGGCTCTGATGTAGTGGATGTAGTAGAAATACAAAGTTGTACAAAATGGTAATAACAATACCACAAATCTGCAATTAAATACAGTCATTGTATTTAGTTACATGTATTGTCTTCAAATGATGTGTTTTTATTTAAAATTAGCTTTTTCTCACCAAACAGAAGTCATGAAAGCAGCTTCATTTCCACATTAAACAGACTTAGATGAGAATCACAGAGAAATGATGTGTGTGCGCTCTCTGCTGGCCACTTGTGGGCTCTGCTCCAGATTATATAACATTTTATTATTTTAGACCTGCAGACTTCATACACATCACCTTAACTGAAGGACAGACTTTGTAAATGCAGACTGCTGTTTGCTTCTGGACTGACCTGTGACTCCTGACCTCTCCTTCATGTTCCCGTCCTGCAGGAGACGACCTGATGCGCTGCGTGGATCTGTACAACCAGACACAGTCCAAGTGGTTTGAGGAGATGGTCACCACCTGCATGGTAAAACCTTCTTTCTGAACTGGAGATTAATCCTGATGTTCTGTTTGGTCTCTGCTTAAACAGATAAAAATTAAAACTCTTTTTTTTTTTTTTTTTTTAATCACCGTGATGCTGAGTGACTTTTCCCAATTTTAGGAGAATTGCTTGTAAAAGTAATTCTGCTGAGATAACACATGAAAGACAGTTGATTTTTTTTTTAAATCTTTATTTTTGCAAGATGTTTACAGGACTTTTAATTCAGCTTTACTCTACCAAATCCCAAATAAAAGTATTAAATTCCGGTTTGTTCATAAGAGATCAAACAGGGAATTGACTTAAAACACGTAAAATCATGACATATATGATATGCTGCTGAGTTTGTTCAGTGTGACTGTAAATTGGTTAATAAGCAATATTTGCTCAAAATGTAAATCCAGTTTAACACAAACATGCCTTACTTCCTTATTAAGTGTAACAATGTTCTATAATAATCTCTGTATTTATTTATCTTCATCAAATGTGCATCTGACGGAACAGTTACAACTTCAATGGTTTGAGAAACATACATGCAAAATTTTAATAAGGTGAAAGAAAATGAAAAGATGTTTGAAGATTTCCAAAATGGTTTAACAAATTATTATTTGTTCACATAAAGCAGTGAGGTCTGTGTGACACCAAACAATGCGGAAGTAAAGACGGAGTATTTCTGTATTAGTATGAACTTTTGTCTTCTGCCTCTTCAGGAGTTGGAGAAACTGGAGGTTGAACGTATCGAGTGGATTCAGCAGCACTTACGTCAGTACACGACTCTGCGGCACGAGACGGACATGTTCAATCAGAGTGTGAGTTTGGGCTCCTTGTTTTCGTATTTAACTGTGCATGTTCTACGCTGATGCTGAGCATAACTCTTAAATTCCTCCGATGCAGAGATTCAGTGGGGGGGGGGGGACCAGTTTATATGATGTATCTGCCTTTCTTCTGTCATTTGACCTGTTCATGCTGAACCAGCGACGGTCAATAGGAGAACGAGACGTCTCACAGTTCATTTCCTGTGTCAGTGTCACGTGGTTTCACGGCCCCGCCCCTTTAGGAGACTAGAAGTAGTTTTAAGTCCATTCATTCTTACTAGAGAAATGAACGTGATCACAGATTATAACCAATTCTTTTGCTTCATAGTCACCTAGAGACATATTGGACCCATTTTTCACAAGAAACATAATCTTCTGAACATTCTGACGTCAAAATGGCCTTTTTCAGACACATAAATCGGGAGAAAATTAACTTTGTTTGAGACCTGTCTTTGTCTCAGCAACACACTCTCGCGAGATTTTGGTATAGGTGCTCCCTGCCTTGCTTCACTACACACATAAACAGACATTTGAATGGTCTTACAAGTGAAACCATGAATTAAAAATTAAAACTTACATCAAACAAATATCATGCAATGCAAAATCCATGTGCTCCAATCCATCTACAAGACGTTATAACCCTTTCAGACGAGGTGGTGGGATGGTGGTTCCTAACTGTCTCCATGGGAGATGCGTCTCCACCCACTTAGGAGAAGGGAAGTGTGTATACCATTTCACTCCATTGGCAAAGCCTTTAGTGGGAAAGCATATAGTTGTGTAATTGATTATCTTTGGCTGAACATAAGCATACAATCATAGCCTTCACATCCTCTAAAGTAAAGACTAATGTAGATTCTATAAGATTATACACATTGTTAATAGATTAATTCACAGAATGTATATGTAAGTCAAATACAAACAGCATCTTTATTTGTACAGTAGACTCATTTCAAATGCTGCTGTGGAAGACAAATAATACCAAGACAAAAAGAAATACAGCATATTTCACAGAGTAGATTTCTCAAGGCTGCTTTAATCTGAAGCAAATGTGAGCGGTTGAGGTCTTCAGCACTGAAATAAAAATAGAAACAATCAAAGCAAATCTCAGATTTTTTAGTCACAGCTGCTGCATGACAGGTGAAAAGCAGTTCACACAGGCTGTCAAGACCACAAGAAATCAGTTTTGTCTTATTTGATCAAAGGAATAAGGAATGACCTAAAATATTAGAATAGAATTTAACTAACAATATTAAATGTATTTTTTACAGCTTGATCAAGAGGAGTAGGATGGTCAAGATACTATGTGATGTGAAGGAGACACATGATGCAGGCATGCTGAAAACAGCAGGAATTTAGTTTAACGTTTGATTGAACAGGACCTACAGTACTCAGAAAAGTATAAAATTAATACATTAAAGCTGACGTGAACGAAGTTTTCACCCACACAGAGCCGACCCAAGTTCAAAAGTCACAAAGAATCTTTTCATGTTTTACAAAATGAGAAAAGAAGCAATAGCAAAATCTGTTATTCATTCAGTCTTGTAAATAATTATTTTTGTCAGACATTGTTTTTCTTCTCTGAGTCATAACTTACTGTAGGTGTCAGCTGCCATCTCCATCCCGTCTGCATGCTGCATCTGACCTACTGAAGTATTAACAATAAGAAAACAAATGCTGGTGTCACGATGTAATATTTCCTTTTGTGTCTGTAGATGGTAGAGCCGGTCGACCAGCTGCTGCAGACCGTGGATCCTGCCAAAGACAGAGAGCTGTGGGTGAAGGAGAATAAAACCGGAGAGGTTCGGCCCGTGGACATGGACATTTAGACCATTCTGACCTGGGATCAGCCATCCTGTCTCCAGTATTGAAACACATCCACAGAGTCCCAAAACACGTCTAAAAACACTGGGCCAGGACGGTGTCTGTTCAGACGAGATCTGATCATCGTCTCTCTGATGATACGCCTGGAGGAAAAGGTTCATACTTATCGCAGTCTGAGTACAGGAAACTAACGGATCAAAGTACCAGCATGTTCCTTCTAAATTTAAACCCTATTGTAATCAACATTAACTCACTGAATGCCATTTAACATATTCCGCTGTTTACCTGTTGTAAAGTTGACACTGTTTGAAAATTATATGTATTTTAAATTGTTTATTTTAGCTTCAATCGACACTTTTCCACTTTGAGTAAACCAAACAAAAAAAAAAGCGTCTGAATATTGATATTATCTTTATTTTAGATACGATATTGAAGCATATTGAGATCTTAGAATGAAAATGATATATTTTCATATTTTGCTGGTTCATTTTGGTGGAAATGCATGTTTCGAATATCTTGCTTTTACTGTGTATGGAGAGCTGCACAATTTGTGGAACCATGATGGTTGTTGTTGGTGTCGTGCATTGAAATGGCACAAGGTGTTCTGCATCCTGTAAGCGACAGAATCAATTTAGGAGCTTTCTCAGTACAACACTGAGAATTTATGTGTACAGCGTTAAAATCCAGTAACCTCAGTTTGTTTAAAAACACACACACGCAGTGTTTTTGGAATGTGAATTTGATTATGCTCGCCACAAGTCCCAGCATGTGGTCGGATGTAGGCCAGGGTCTATTTTGGATCAGTCCGGAGGAAAAGGTGGTCCAAGTTACACTGAAACACCCTTTAGTGCCTAATGGTTATATACCTGGAATGTCCTTTAAATGCCATATTTCCTCTAATAAAACCAGTAATCAAATAAAAGCCAGTTCTTGCAGGGCACAGCCAACACCTACAAATAAAAGTCAAGTTGGAAAAAATACCCGGTGGAGAAACTCACAATGGCTGTCTTTAATGTGAATGCCAACTAAGCATAATTTTCATCGCTTTAATTTAAAAAAATTCAACAGTGTAAAGTACCATTATCAACACTTTGTTTTGGATTACTCATCTAAAATGTTGGGGTCCATTTTTCCTTAAGTTGTGTGTTGATGTTTTAGCCAAACTGTATTTTGTAGTAACGTACAAGCACCACATGGTGGCAGTAGCTACATTTCAAGTGCTGCACGGGAAAAATCAACAATTTTCCAGTTTTCCAAAACATGTCATGCAAATGTTTTACATTAAAAGCCTTGTTAAGAAATGAAGGCTTTTAATTTGAAACCGACACAGGAAGTGTTGAGTATCTATGTACAGTGTGAAGCACCAACTCCAACGGGGCAAATAAGAATAATTTTTATTAAAAAAACAGAAGTAATTCATTAAATGAAATTAAAGGCCTGCCCACAATACAAGCCTGATACCTCCTGCAGTTGAGGTTAATAAGGGCCCCGGTCTCTATTTGAGGAAATATGGTGTTCTGCTCTGCATCAGTGTACATTTGTACATACAGGCTTGATGTATTTTGCTGTCAAATGTTTAACAGGTCCCAGACCTTTGGGGCGCTGAGGTGTTTGTACTGTACAATGTTGTTTGTTTTATTTTTGGTAAATTTACAGAGAAAAATCTTTAAGAGGGTGTTTGGTTAAAAGAGGGCAACATGCAACAGAAGGCTAAAATTAGCTCATTTTAAAGAGAATCGGAGAAGATAAGGTAGTGAATTTGTGATATGAATTGATCAGGTCTGGATGTTATTGATTGATCCAGTGGACTGACTCATCCCAGCTGCACGAATGCAGATGAAACACATTTTATCTGACTGCATGTACAATTTGTGTCTGTGTTTACATGTATGTGTCTGTCTTTGTCTTTACATTTTCTTGTGGTCTCTGTTCTGGATTCATTTTGGTTTTTTATCTTTCTGTGGCTGTTTTTTTGTTTGTTTGTTCTAAATTTCTCAAAAGCATGAAGCCAGTCAAATCAAGATAAAAGTTTTGATCAGAATCTAGCTGCCAGGCAAAAGAAAAGAACTGCTATGAATAAACTACATAAATACCTGCCTTAAATAAATGATGCGCAAAGTGCATTGCATCGTTTTTGAGTTCAGTGCTTACAAGTTACCTTAATTTGAATTTTGAATGGATTCAGCACATTCAGACTTTGCTTTAACCTAAAAGGCTTCACATGAAGGTTTAAATAGCATCTCTGTTGTAGAGGTTTTATTAGTGTGTGTCAATGTTGTGCACTAAACGTAACAAGTTATTATGTTCCAACTAAATGTTCTTGACAGAATCATGATGTAACGGATGAGTTTACTGCCCTTCCGTGTTGAACATTTTCATAACGTGCATTAAATCTGATGTTCCCAATGTTTTGAGAATGTTTGATCATAGGTGACCTCTGTCCAGATGGTGTACTGTGGAATGCAGTGTCCAAAATAAATCTCCTCTTTGAAAATTATATATATAACGGTGTGTTATTATGTAACTGCATTGGGAGGTAATATTTTTATTGTTTGGTAAACCACCTGAGTCCTCTGTTTAATCAGATGAATCCTTTCACCTTTAGGTCATTTTACAGGTTTATCAAATTCTACCTGATCAGTCCAACGCTGATTGAAAATGAAAGGAAGGCAGGTGGATGAGCACTGGTTTAGTTTGTATTCTGGCCAGGTTTTAACCAAAGGCTAAAGGACAAGATTATACAAAGCCAACCTCCTGTAACGTACACCAGAGTACAAAGAGTAGGCTATTATCGGTATTGCATAATTTTATATGAAAAACAAAACAAAGACAGATGTTGAAGATAAATGTTGAAGGAATAATTAGCACTGCTAAAAAAAAAAAGCTAACCCTTCTGTCAGTAAGCTACAGCAGCCTGTTAGCATAGCTAACCTTTCAAGATCATGGATGTATTATAAGAAGAATTATAAGGTCTTATAATACATCCATGTTCAAGATCCTTCAGGTAGGCCTGCCCTCATAGATATTTGTCACTAATTGAAAAGATATGATTGGCTGCAATCGTGAGTAATTGACAAGTTTTTAGCCAATGACAGCTCATTGTACCAGAGAGGCAAATATTCATGACAGAGCTGATTGGCTCACTTAACTAGGAGCGCTTGTTGTACCGCTGGGTTGTCCCGATATGGGAACTAATAGAAAACGTTTCGGACACTTTTATTTTGAAGGCAGCAAGCGATAAAACAAACATACCCAACAATTTGGGGAGGGAGTTCATTTACGAAGTTAGCAAACGGCGAGCTCGATATTCACAGCACTAATAATTTTATGAAAAATCTTTGTGATTTACTTTGAGCGGTAGACTCTAAAACAATCAAAATCATCAGGAAATGGACACATATTTCCACTTATATCCACTTATGTCCAAGTTTCCTTATGTTTTGATTAACGTTACAATGCTGTGAATGAATGAAAGAATTTACCGTTATGCTTTTGTGTTGATGTTTTCCGTAAAATTAAGAGTTTGAATTGTGGAGAATCTAGCCAATCAAAATAATAAAGAGTTAAATTTTAAATCTGTGTAACAATATGCAGTGTTTAGTCACTTTTTGCGTTAGCTGTGTCGCTGGCAATCAGGTGGATTTGAACAGAGGAAAACTTCACGTTTCTCAAGAAGACATTCATTCTTTTTGGGGTTGTTCTTTTTGTTTTTTGTTTTTTTGTTTTTTGTGAAGCTGAAATAAAAAACAAAAAACTTGAACCAGTTACGTTTTACTAAAGAAAATAGAAATAGGTTATATCTTCCCCAAAAAGTTCTTTTGCTTTTTTCTCACTATCTCTCTCTTTAAAAAATTAAAGTGACCAAGAGGAATTGGAAGGATCTAAAGATATGAAATATTTAAATGTTCAACATACAAATAATTAAATTCAGGTTATTTCACAGACTGGCAAATGGTGACAGTAATGCTCCTTGAAATAAAGCAATGTGCCAACAAAAAGCAGAGAAGAAAAGCCGCTGGCCAGCACACATGAAAATAGACATGTTGGTTTGAAACTATTTGGGGGAAAAATTTGGAGATAATGAAGTTACGTCTTATTAGCCTTATATAATCTGAACTTTTTTTAATGCAACTACTTAATTTCTAACTATAAACTTTAAAGTCAGGCTTACATCTGAGTAAAATCTTTAGCGCCTAAAGAAAACAGTACCCTCCCCCTTTTCTAACTCCCTCTATCTGCCCCCCAAATTTTGTACAGAGTCATTAAACTATTTTGCAAATGTTTTATAAGGATGGACCCATTCAACATGTTGAGGGCTGTGGATACACACAAAGCATAAGAAGACCTCACAGTCTACCTTTTAAATTATAACAGAGATTTCAAAGAAATGCTCAAAAAATGTACAAAAAGCAAAACGTAATCAAAGTGACTGTGGATTTCTTCTATTCTTGTCGCTGATGATTCACTCATCTGTGTGGGAGGAGGCCATCTTTTCAGTGAACGTACACTGTTGTCATTGCATATGCCTTTCTTAAAATTTAAATCTTGAAAACTTGCACTGATTTAGGTGTTATAACTTTGCTTGAGGATATTCAATTAAATAAAACTTATTTCTATAAAGAGACTGGATTTGAAGTTAGACTGCATGTAAGCAATTCAGAGCAGCGTATTAAACTAGTGTTTTCCTCTTTGCTTAACTTAGTGTAGGTATATTATCCAGCTAGACACTTGAGTGAAGTGGTTGTTTGTCTCAACTGACCTTCAGCTCCTAATAGGATCGGCTACAGGTGGATTGTTAACCTGAGCCTAATTCCTTTCATAAGTAGCTCTCATTCTGACTTTCTTGCTATAAACCTAATGAATGAATCCAAGTGTGAACAAACACACCAGTCTGCTGCCAGACATGAGACGGTAAACTTGCTCTCTGCAAGAGGCTGGTATGCAAACAGGGGGTGGTCACGGTTAGGCAGCTGCAAAAGTGTAAGGAGGTCAAGTCGGGATACAGTGACCTGAAGTGATGTAGTTCATTACACATTTAGAATAAATCCACAGCATACATGTAAATACAAGTTTCAAGCTCGGGGCTGAATTTGCCATTTTAAGAGTTTGTTTGTTTCTGTTTTCTAGTATCAGATGCAAATATTTAATTGCTGTTGGGTTACAAAGACAAAATGCAAAACATTAGTCCATAAATAAAGAAACTTTTTTAAAAAAAGAGAGAAACATGGGTCAAACAGACAAGCAGCCAGATCATATAAGAGTGTAAAAAGAAAAACAAAACAGTCTTGAAACCACATAAAGGCTTTCTGCTCCCTTTTTAAGCCCAAGCACTATTGCTTCTTCTCTTTGAGCTTGTCTTTAATTTTTTGAGGCTCATCATATTGTATCAACCGCAGGATGTCCTTGTTGCTCATCACTCCCTGGATGAACTCTCCCTCTGAGATTTTATCTGAGGAAGAAAGAAAAATCACACAAGTATATGAGCATCAGCACATGGGTGAAAAAATGGAGAAGCGTTAAGATATTCGTCACTGGGATTTAATCAATAGTGAGTTAGCATACCGTTCTCCTTCTTCCCGAAGAATTCCCAGATTTTTTCAGCCCTCTTCTCCGGTGTGTTTTCATCCTCAGGGAGGTTCTTCTGGTCCTCAGCAGGAATCATTTTGAATATTGACTGCATGAGATTAATGTTAAGCATGTTTTAACAGTGCATGGACAGTAAAGAACAGTAAGCTAAAGAATACAGGATGTAGAATAATGTACTATGGAGTAAAAGATTCTTGCATTTTAGAATGACCTCAGTTAGAGCTGAAACAATCTGAAAATATATCTTCGCTGAGCAACTGTGTTAAACATTTGCTGGTGTCAGCTTTTTTTAAATATAAAGAGTAGCTGTTTTTTACAACAGTAAACTGTAACATTTGCAAAATACACCATTTTTACCAAGAAATCATAATAATCGAATTATTCTGCCAGTAGAGATAAGAAAATAGATTAAGACAAATTTTGGAGCAATACACCACCGTTTTCAATGTTTATTTGGGCTAAAAATGTAAAATGATTTGGAAAAGAGGCTGAACAGAATGAAAAATTAATACTGCAGGCATAAAGGACCGCCATTATGATGCAAGAAGAAGGTTTAAGTACCCTCACGATCTCTAAAATTTCATTATTGCTGATGGTTCCGTTCCCGTCCACGTCGTACAGGGCGAAGGCCCACTCCAGCTTCTGCAGAGTCTTTCCCCCGGATGTGAGGTGCAGAGCGACTATGTACTCCTTAAAGTCCAAAGTGCCATCTGCGTTGGTGTCGAAGCTCCTGAACACGTGTCGTGCATACTCCGTGGGGTCTGCATTTGGGAAGAAGCTGGCGTAGATGCCTTCAAACTGCTCCTTGCTGATCTTCCCGCTGGGACACTCCTTCAGGAAGGACTGGTACCAGGTGCACAGCTCAGCCTCGGAGTATTTTGTGTTGGATTTCAGATCTTCCAGGAGCTCCTTGGACAATGTGCTGCTCTTTGAGTTCCCCATCCTGCAAACTGACTCACAAAATAGAACTCCTCCCTTCTTCTTCTTCTTCTCTTTCTGTCCTCTTGCCTTCCTGTGTTTGGGGTTAAAACCTCCGCAGCACTCCTTCAAGTTACTCTGCCTCGTGTTCACCCCAGCGGCCCCTCAAAGTGCCAAATGGGATTACGGTCATCACTACCTAAATCCAGACAGCTGTCTCGCAGATTAAAGGGATAACCACGTCACACCACTATGACACCTTTTGGAAGACACAGTTAAATACTAGAGGTATAAGCAGAGGATTAAACAAAGCAGGTGGCTAACACTGTAAAGGTCAACATCTGGGGAACTTCTATGCCTTTTATTTGCTTGAACTACAATCCCATCTGCCATCCCCGGGATTAATAACTCACTGTGATGTTAAGTTACATCAGACTACATAAAACAGGACTGGAAATAGAAGTAGAAAGTTATCAGATTCTCCTTTAATGGAGCTGCTATACCCTTCTTTATCTTTATCTTTCTCCAGCATATTTCATTCATTCATATTTTTCTCTTTTTCAGTTTCTTTGTTTAAATGCAGTGCAGTGTTTATGTAATTTTATTTTGTACTGTTTTGTGTTATCATATCCAGTGAGGGATTCCGAATAGGCCGGCCAGACGCTGGGGGTTGTTGTGTAGCCTTGCATGGGGTGGGCTGCTCCTCTACAATGGGAAGAGATTATCTGTGTATTCAGTGTAACAGTCTCAGGCCAGATTACAAGACCATCTGCAGCAGTGGTACCAAAACCACAGCAAGTGAAGGTAATTAAAGAACTGGGATGGTTAATATATATTATGCAATGGCAGCTATTAGTACTGCTCTGAGATACAAAGCTAAAAGTGTGTGCAAAGACTCATGAAATAGAAGTCAGAGTGTGATTTGGTTCCCCATATTGACGTATTTCTGGCAAAAACAGGCCTCTAAGCAGGAACCACCGGCAGGAACTTGTCATAGATATTGACTGACGTTTCTCATCTTTGATTACTCCTTGTAAGTAATACATTTACTTTACTTATTACTTTGTGTCAAAAGGAACAAGTTACGTTAAACGTTACTTTATGCCCCCAGTGCAGGATGAAATATTACAAAGTTAAAAACATTTTCCAATGAGATAAAAGACCAGATTGTAAAAATACTCTGAATTTTTTTTTCAATATATATTTGGCATATAGCATGAAATACATGAACAACAAACACATAGACACAGGATTTAAACTGGAAAAATGTATTTTCTCTTCACAGGGTCCTCAAACATCCTCCACTGCAGATACTTTTTAATGCACTTGAAAGTTTGACGAATGTGTTTTGCGTTGAGGTAAAGCTGCAGTTGGTAACTTTGAGGTAAACATCAGTAACTTTTTTGTGTTCTACTTGGAAAAAATGTCATAATAGCCATAGAGAGCAGTTAGTAAGTGACATGGTCTGAGAGTACTGAGATCTCCGAGTTCTCCCATGCCTCTGTATTCAGGATTGGTAAAAATCTTATTGCTCCCGTTCTGTTTGCCCAACCAGTGACGCTCTCTGTACTCTCTGTCCTGATTGGCTGGGGAGAACAGGGAGGAGAGGCTGCAATGGGGTTACTTTCCTACACGTCTCATGCTAGAGCTAACACTAGCTTGTTAGCTTGTTAGGAAAAGTTACCAACTGAATAATAATATGTAAGAATAATAAGATGTAAGAACAACATATAGCCTGCAGCTCACCTGTCTGGTCACGCTGCTGCTGTTCAGATTTACATGATAAACATCATTCATATCAACTAATCAGCTGCTTCTAACTGACTTCATATGTGACTCACTCAGCTTGTGATTCATTCATGAGAAAGAGAAAGAAGAGGAGAGGACAGGGGTGTTTTAAATGTTACGTGGTACTGATGTCAAAAAAATTATAAAAGTTTGTTTTAATTACTGACATTTTACTGACACACAAGTGGAAAAAAACTCCCTCCATCTTTTGCTCTTGAGTGTCATCTTCATCCAACAGTTGATGGTTACTGTGCTGATTTAGATAATACAAAATATAATCATTAAATAAATTATGATGTATGTTGTAATTTGCGACATAGAAAAGATGCTTACAAATTAATGCATCAGTTGTAATTGTTTGAACATTATTCTGCATTGTGAAAATGCTTACTCTTAGTACTTTAATATTATTTAATACTAGTACTGTATTTTAATTTAAGAAAAATATTGAACATATGACCGATTTCTGCACTTTGGTGTTCCCTTTTTTACTTCCCTAAATTCTGTTAGTGCTTCTTCCACCTCCGTAAACAGCATTATCAACTGACTGATAAAAATTGTAAGGAAATTATTTTCTAATTAATTGAGTTATTCTCTCCTTCCCCTCACTCAGCTGCTGAGGCTGCAGCTTACTTACAAAAGCTGCCAGATCTTTGCATCAAGTTAATGTATTAGACCTATAGATAGAATTTAATGCATTTGGTATAGTACAACAGAATTCCCATTGTACTGTGAGATGTGTGTGAGACGGATATTGTGGCTGGCATCAGAATTAATCTACAGTAATCTATCAGTGTGTCTCATGCTTCAGGGACCAAGAAGCCACTGCTTAAATCTGACACGGTGGTCAACAAAGTGACGCATGGCTCATTATAATCCTGCAGCAGACAGAGTGAGAGCAATGCCAACACGTCAAACACTTCAAAGGACAGCAAGTTCAAACGTGTTTGGATTTTTACTCGAGTAGAAGCTGGAATGACAATACTCTGATTTTATTTTCCTGTAAAGCCACTGAACATAATCTGAATCTCTGCATATCTACTGTACCTTTGCAACATCAGATTAGGAAACCTCAAATCATTCTTTAGTCTTTGTAATACCATCATGTGCTTTTACATAATCATTCTAAACATTTAGGCGTATGTGTCTTAGGATGAAAGGCGGACGTTCAGCTCTCACATCTGTCACTCATGCACTCTTGATGCAACAACATTTTTCTCTGTCAAAATGAGTTTCTCCCTGCCAAGTACTTACAATGTAAAGAAGGGATGAGTCCAGGTAATATTAACTGTACAACAGGCTTACTGCTTCATTCAAGTGTAACTCTGGAATTATTTGTCCTGTGTATATATTTTTATTACGTGGAGGCTAATGTTCAGGATAATCTCTTTGTATTCAGGGGAATTACTCTGTGAGAGGCTGGCCAAGACTCAAAGCACTGCTGTCAGTTTTAAAGATGAATTTACTGGACCAGGAAACAACATTTACGAAAGCTAATATCTTCATTGCAAAGAAAGCATGTATGTTCACATACATCAGAACTACATAACAGTTTCTAAATATTGACAATATGGGAGTTTCATGGTATCAATTATGAATATATGAAAGAAAAAAAAACATTTATTTTCTGTCGTTTGATTGAAAAGTACTTGCTGCATAGCAGTTTATCAAGTTCTGAAATCCAGGACTGTGGTGGACAAAGGTTGGAGTTTGTACCTGCATGACTTGAACATGATCAACAATTAGAATAATCCTGGAGTCCTGTAACTCTTTAAGCTTTTATGTTTTTGTTGTGTGACTCCTCTTACCATTTTATTTACTGAATTTTTGGATTTGGCTCAGAAAACATGACAAGATTGCCATGATTGAGAAAATATTCTTTCTTTTTTTTTCAGGTTTCTTTTTCCAAGGTCACATCTTGTGAGATGAGAGTTAAACCCGGAAGTTTGAATCTGTGATTATCTTTCTAACTTTGCCTCGATAGGAACTACTGAGTTTGTTTGCACCAGCCCAGACAGTAAGACTTCTTTCTGATCGATGGCATCTATTTTTGTTCAAAAATGATAATTTCATAAAAACTAAGCACAGCAATAACAAACAGAACCCGACCAACCTGACCCATTGGTTATTTAATGTATAAATATCATGGTGTGTTTGAAACTTTCAAGCTTTCATATTTTAGCTTTTCAATTCAAGTAAATGGGGAGGAAAATTTCAAACACCTCCCCTTCGTCACAGAAGTATGTAACCTTGATGAGTCAGTTTTAATATTTATTGAACACACTGACACCTAAACTTTACGCCATATATTGAATCCAGTGACAAAATGACTTTAATGTTTAGCAAGTCGCCTGTTATGTTTAGTATGTTCACCATCTTCACTTCAGTCTGTTTTAATGCTCGTGCTTGCTGATAAGCAGCAAAGTCCTACTAAGACTGAGAGGAATGTCATTAGTTTTCTATTGAACAAATTAAAATTTCAACCCACTGGTGGCGCTGGAGTAAAAGTTAGTCAATTTCATTGCTGTGGATCTGACTGCCTATTTTTCTTCCCATTTCAGAATTTTAAATGAAACAATTTGTCACTGTAAGTCTGAGCTGCAGAATATTATAACGAGTTTAATGGACTATTGGAACATTGAGGAAAAGACAAATGTTTGAGAGTAAAGGCAGCAGATGTTTTCGTCAGACATCTGTCATCTCCTTCACATACTTCAGTAAGTAATTTGTCTTTATTTGTGTGGTGCGTCCCACGCCTTGAGGCTATTAGACATGAAGAGATTTAGCCTGCATGAGCACACACATTATGGATGGATTTTCATATGAGACTCTACAGTACACATTATGTCACAGGTCAGCCACTGTAAAACAGGCACTTGATCTTATGTCTGAGATTCACTTTGACATGAGATGAAAAAAAATCTGGAAAATGTAAACAGGAGGAATCTTGTCCTAGATTATGATCTATGTCTGTAGCCATATTTTGTATTAATGTGCTCAAAGGAAGTCTGGAATACAATTTGCCATTTGTAATGGATAATATCACAGGCAAAGATTTGTAAAAGGGGAGGAGCAATGGGGATGGACAAGCTGCAGAGTGAAGAGTGAAAGAGTTCAAATGAAGCAGAGAGGAGCAAAGAGTCACTGGACTGCCATGGGTTTCTATTGTTTCTGTAGAAGTGGAGGCAATGAATCCTTTCAACACGGCGGCAGTACATCATTAGAGCTGGTGGAGGGATGTACAGAATTCTCACCCAAGGAGCCTCAAACGCAACAAGATTATGAAGATTTGATATATCTGCTGGGAGGCGAAACACGGTGGCTACATATCAAAAGCCAGGATTAGTTGCCTTTTCATTTCATCTCCTCTGGCCTGGCCTCGACCATGAGGCTAGAGCGCGGGCGGCGGGCTTCTCTGGCACTTACCCTCAACTTTGTGGCGTTTGCTTTTGCCTTATCAGCAGTGACCACCAGCTACTGGTGCGAGGGGACCAGGAAGGTGGCCAAACCCTTCTGTACAGGACCGCCAGTGAAGGTGAAGCAGTGGTTCTGCATCCGCTTCAACAGCACCAACGTCAACGACAGCCGCTTGGTCCAGTACATCTTTGAGACTGGGGAGGAGAAGTTTCTCTTGAGGAAGTTCCACACAGGCATATTTTTCTCCTGTGAGCAGGCCGCCGACATGAACGGTAGGACAAAACGTCCTTTGGCTTCAGCTAGGTCTTTAAAAAACACAAAGTGATGATGGAGGAAGCGAAAATCAAACTATCGAATCAAATCAAATCAAACCCTACTGGTGAATGCACTGAACATGTTTTATTTCCACTAAATCATTTTGTCTATCATGTAGATCTAAGGAGAGAAAATCAGTGGATGCTGACAGAGGGCCTTCACACAGTTATTTATGTCTCGTGTATGTTTATATTTTCAGTAATTCACAGACACAAAATGACTTGAATGAAAAAGGCTCGGAAGAGAGTTGGAATTAAATCACTTAAGATGTAAATAAAATGAATTATTTGTTTTATTTATTTTCTGCAATGTTACTTAAGATTTACTCATTTTCATATATTTTTGTTTCCAGCAGCTTGAACATTTGTTAAGTTGGCAAAATTAGACATCACACTTACAGCTGCAACACTACGAAAGTTTTGATACGTCATAAATAGATTCAAGTGGCTTGGCAACACAGTAGAAAGCCCCTAATTGCCAAGAGATATTGCTACAAAATTTGCTACATCCTGTTTGCATCAACATACATGATAGTATCTTTTTTACAGTGGAGCACCATCCACTTTAAACCAATGAGAGTAGCCCTGAAAAAACTTCTATCCATTTGCATGCAAGCCATCCTCTTTTGTTTTCTTATGCTAAGTCAAAAGTACGTTTATTTACATGTACTTTGTTTAATTTACTGAACCTCACAGATATGACTATAATTTAAAAGCTTGTTTCTCAAAAGGACAGACACCAAAGCACTGACTCCAAAAGGTTTCATTCCTTTTTATTTAACTTTTTTTTAATGAGGTAAACTCTGAATTAAGAAGGTTGCAGAGAGAATTGTGCTGTGTTATGTTTAGATTAGATTGATTAGAATTGCGTGTTTTGACATTTCCTGATCTTATTGTAGCTGGCAGATATTGGATTGTCTGTTTGGAGGACAAATTCTGATCTGCTTCAAAACAAAACAAAAAGGTCTAGTTCATCAATAACTCAGTTTTACTGTAATTTTTTCTTCTGATCACAGGGTTTGACTGTCGAGACTTCTCAGAGATTGCACCAGAACATGAAAGAGGTTTGTAAAATGATGAAGGTTTGAAACTGCAAACTTTGAGCGAATGTTCTGTTAGGAATTTTGACAATTTTTAGAAAAACAAAAATTGTGTGACACACTCCTGAACAGAGACAACACTGCTGAGAAGAACATGCTACTCAAATTCTTCTATGTTCTGACCATCACACTCCATTCTCAGTTTATCTTGGGTGCATTTACACCTGTACTTTCATGTGGTCAAGCACTACATGACTGCAATCCATTTACCCTTAATGCACAATGTAAAGGGGGAACAGTTTAATTACTGTTGAGGATGTTTTAAAAAATGAAAGAAAATCAACTCTGTGGAGAAAATCAAAAGTGTTATGGGGCTTAAATTCAATAGCATACATTTACCTAGACAAACAGTCCCTGTACTTGAGATCTTACCTTTGCAAGTCTTTGCCTGTTATCAACAACTAGCATCAGTAGCTTCAGTCCAGCACCTGCTGACCTGATTTTCTAAATCTGTCCATCCATGATGATCAGATTCAGCTCTTTATACTTAAAAGGAGCAGATCTGTTATCTGCCTTCAGACAAGTGGGATTATTCATCAGGGACAGGGTATTACAAGGACAACAGAACTCATTTCTGTCTTCCTCCCTCCTCCTGTTTTGCAGGGGTCCTGTGGTTGTGTATAGTGGCTGAGAGTCTGTACCTCATGCTGCTCTTCATGGGTGGCGCTCTGATGACCCTTGAACAGTGTCCCTGCTTTAGTATCATGAACAAGCTGAAGCTCAGTGCCTTTGCTGCCATGTGCACAGCCCTGTCAGGTAACACTTCATACCCATCTCTGCTGTTTTCTTCTGTCTTTCTATGACTTTGAAAAGCTAAAAGCTGCTGTCATATTAAAACTTTAGTGTATCTTCTTGTTTTGAATGACAGCAGCTGATGCCGTGATAAAGCTGATACACATAGAATTCCCAGTGCAGTTATACAAATATTACTCAGAGGCCGTGCTGCTTTGCAGGCAGTCATAATATTACTGATTGATGTTGACCTCAGTGGGCGGAGCCAGAGACCAGCAGTTTCTTTGGTTGAGTCAAACTGAATCACAGTGAAAAAGGCAGGAGTTATTAGCTAGCGTGTTTGCCACTCAGCATTCAAATGTAAACTATGGCCCCAAAGATCTTTAGGTGTCTGATAGCGTTGTTCAGTCCTGAAAGATCCTGTAGAAAAGCTCAGGGAGCAGCTGCTCTTCAGTGGAGGTGGTTCAGTACACAAACTTACAAATGCCAAAATAACCAGTTTGTGTGTCTTCTTGAAGTCTCTTGCAAATTGAAAAAAAAACTGTATAAAAAAATTCAGAAGAAGAATAAATCTGACCTTTGTCTCATTCTTGCAAATTCATTTTAGAGTTGGGAATGAGCTTTTTTTTCCCTTCTGTGGTCATGTGGTTTTAAAGACACCAACTGTCAAATACAACTGGGGCTTTTCCCGCCTTTGGCCTCCAGAGGCGCTAGTGAGCTTTTTACATTATTTAATGTGCTTATTGAGGCAAAGAAGATGCCAAATTAGAAAACTTACTTGCAAGCAACTTTTTATTTTAAGTGTTTTTAAACAGCCATTTTCAGTTTTACAAGAGAAAAGACTTCAGAGATGAAGAAAAAACTATACATTACGAATATACTGTACATGTATGGTTAACCTCACTGCATCAGTGGAAGAGTAGTCAGTGTTGCCACTTAATAAGAAAATAAATGCCTTTAAATCTAAATAAAAAGACTTACTTACTTGCTTTACTGTTAATGATTTTGTCTCTTTGGTATCAGACTTAATGTTCACTGGATAGTTTCCTACAGCCACATCTGTATCTGTTGACACAAACTGGACAAAACATGGGAAAGCTTTTATTCTAAAGGGGTAAAGGATGTGACAAAAACATTTGATTTTAATTTTTAAAAAACACAATTTAATTTGGATAATAAAAATACAATTCAATTGTCAAGTTAAAATAGTTTACTAATTAGTTTAATCCAAATTAATAATATTAATCTTAACTAATCACATTAGGCCTTGTTTTTAAAAGCATCAGTCAATGGGTAATCAATTTTGAATGGAAGAAAATCTCATTATTTTTGTGGCACACTCAAGCCCCCATACATAACTATCTGTAATGCATTAATTATGTAATTCACATAAAATTCAGCCTCAGCTTTCTCTATTGAGGATCATCTCAATCACTCAAATAACTTTTGTAGTTCAACCTCTGAAAGTCTTTTCTGAGTTTCACACTGAATGATGATGACTGGGATCACTCGACTAAATCCAACTGGTCTGAACCAATCAAAGGGGTGAAACCTCAGCGGGACAGCCTGTCACATAATATCAGTTTAGACTGTGCTTCCTGCCATAAATCTGGATTATATCTCTGGGGTTTCTGTTTTTGGATTTCAATGTCTGTAGTCCAGAGAGTCAAGAAAACTCCCGCAGACAAAATTTTGGCATGTTCAACCATCACCACACAAATTGCCAAGCATTTTTTACACACACACACACACACACTCACACACAAACATACACACACATCTATCTATATATATAGATGTGTGTGTGTGTGTGTGTGTGTCTGTGTGTGTCTGTGTGTGTCTGTGTGTGTATGCGTGTGTATAGATAGATAGATAGATAGATAGATAGATAGATAGATAGATAGATAGATAGATAGATAGATTCCTTTTTTTGATGTTCAGATAGAAGCTACCTTGATTATCCAGTCGCAGACCCACCGTGTTTGTATGTGAAGACAATGTCAGATATTATTAACACATATTTTTTAAATACATCAAGACAACCTATGCTTTCATTCTCTATTTAATCACCAGCACTCACTTATGGCTTCCCACGGGATGAGTAACAGTTGTTAACAAGTACATTTTCAAACACCAGTGTTATATGTGTTGTGAGATGCAAATCTTAAAGTTTATATCCTAGTTATTAAAGATAAATATTGGCTTAAATACTAACAAAATTGCTTTAAAGATCTATAATAAATATGTAGATGTGTTTTAGGTGCAGAAACTTGGCCATAAATGAGTAAGAAAAACAGCAGGGCAGCAGGTCAGTCTGGCTGCAGGAAGTGAGGTTGACAGTCAGCACCAGCGAGTGTTCAGAGCAGTTAACTGTACCGCATTCACTCACTTTCTCGGAGGATTTGCTGGTTTGTGGACTAATCGGATTGTAGCCGGGGCAGCAGTTTTGGGTTGTGCCAAGCCCTCCCCAGAGGAGCTCCCTCCCGCCCCCCTTTACTCCCCCATCCGCTGACTCCCATCCCCCCTGTTGTTAAGAGTTAATCCCCAGAAAAGCAACATCAGAGTGGCAAACTACTGGATGAGAGAGGGCCAGGATCTGGCAGGAGATAACAGAGGGGCCAGTTTACCTCACTGAGCAGGAGGTGATGTGCAGTCTGTCTGAATATCACAAATCCCAGTTTTACTCACAGACTGTCCATATCATTTTGAATTATTTTGCATAAGAATGGGAGTTTTTACATTGGACTTTGTTACTGATTTATTCATAACACTCCCTTAAATATTTTCAGTAGCTTGCTTCGGAAGTTCAGGTAGCCGTATCTTAACTGCCAATAGCACCAGACACGAAGCATGTAATGTCTGAACTGGTTCCTGTAAGGCTCCTGTACACATGCACATGTTGTGTTCTTTTGTCATGAGTGGCTTTAAAGCAGCTATGAGATATGACTGAAAAGTTTCCTATAATATGATTGTGAATGTGTGACTAATTCTGGTTACAGGTAGGCCACAAAAACAAAACACGCACATACACAGGAACCAGTTAGACTGAAAACCAGTTTGGATGATACATGCCAGATGCTGTAAAGCACACTGCATGAGCATCATTAACCCTCACATTCATGTACAACGCTGGTGTATCAGGTATAGCAGCAAGGGGCAGAGAAACTCATGTAGGCAGTGTATCTGAAGCAGTTCACTGAATCTCTTATCAGGTGAAACAATAATTAAAAAGCGGCTGATAGTCATGGACAGTACAGTGCTCTTTTCATTATGCTAGGATTCAACTGAAACAAGTCTTGTGAAAATGTGTTCTGTTAGACTTCAATGATTCTGCACTTGTTCTTACTGTTCATTCGTTAACTTGCCACAGAGAACCATAAATTTAAGTCAGTGTCACAGAATGTTTTGTGTGCTGCTAGACGGCAGGGTGCAGCAAGCCAAATATCACAAATTATAATTTGCCTCAAAGGGCTTTACAATCTGTATCGTATGACACCCTCTGTATCGTACTCTTGATCGTCATAAGACTCTCCAAAAGGCATTGCACTTGGCTAAAATCTCGGTAAAACTCCTTCTTTGGAATAAATCATGAACTTGTTCTTATGTGTTTTTAGGCATGTAATGTGGCTAAGGTGAGTCATTGGTCTGTGATCTGAAAGAAACAAAACGATGTTAACCATCTTTTCAGCTGTACACATTACTGCACACTGAACATATTATAGCTACTGCACAACACTGATGTGCTCTTATTCTCAGGCCTTTGTGGGATGGTGGCCCACATGATGTTTACCACCATATTCCAGCTGGCTGTTGCTATGGGGCCAGAAGACTGGAGACCCAAGACCTGGGACTACAGCTGGTCTTATGTGTAAGCACTTTCTACATCAGCTGAAACAATATGTCATCTGTTAGCTGGTTAACGTAGCAGTAAATTAAAATAATTCTTCTCAAGAAAAAAGCATAATTATCTTCCTTGTCTGTTTTGACATGTGTACTTGTTTGGTCCATCATTGATGTCAATGTAACACCAAAGTTTTAAAAAAAGAAAAGAAAAAGGAAAAAAAAACCCACCTGAAACACAACCTGCTAAGCCCACCGAAACAGCCTGCAGGGCTCACTTTTAAATGCTAAGATCTCATTATGTGACACTTTGGGATCGTTTCCAATGTTGTAACAGCAATTATGGGTCAGACAAAACGAAAAAACATTGAAGCCCTCCTTTCATTAGGATTTTGTGCACTCTCTTGATTATTTTCAATTTGAATGACAACAGTTCGTTATAGACTCACAGCAAAGATTTTCACATCTATAATAGGTGAGTCGATGGTAGTGAACATCCTTTTCATCTTATTGTGGAATTGTTCAGGGCAAAATTTACAAATTAAAGAATTTAGACAGTTTTGTAACATAAAAGTAACTATCAATCAATTTGTGGCACAGTACTTGTTTCCACTAGCCTGGCAAGCCATACTACAACATTAAAATGTATAGTCTTGCAACGACCGATAGACCTCCGCTCAATTCCAAGGGGCAGGATGAGCGCTGTCTTTCAGACTGCCTTTGCACATAATAGGGTAGCGCTACGACCAATCAGAGCAGTTACGGTATCCCGTCGGCAAAACAGCAAATACATCTTTCTTCGAAAGAAATTACTTGAGTGCATTTTCTTGCTCAACTTTCAAAGAAAAGGACAAGTCTAATTCTGCCAAAGTTGATACCAACGCCAATTCAAACGACTGCTTTTCCTTCGCCAACGCCATCTTTCTTGTTGTTCACCGTCGCAGGCGGGCCTGTCGTCATCGTGTTTACCCCGCCCAACAACTCTCTAAACACATAGAGCACTCTGATTGGTGAACACAAACGGTGCTCAGGACCTACAGAGTCCCTATGGCTCGTTGCTAGAGGTACTGGCTGAGCAAATCTATTTTCTGCCGTTAGGGTGCATCTAGATTTCTAGGCTAGCACTGCAGTGCAGATTTGGGAAATTCTGCATTGATACAGAGACACGACATTATCAAGAATTTGCTACCCATACAAAACAGCAGACTCAAAAAATACTTTCTAATACTTATCTGGTTGAGGGAGGAAACATTAGCGTCAGAGTATAAAATTAACCATAACCCATTTCCACTAACATGTAGAGGTGAGGGAAAAAAATCAATACTGCATAATAGCACAATATTTCATGTGACAATATTATATTGACTCATAGACATCAAGTATCTTTTTTTTTCACATAAATTCTTAATAAATGTTTTAAATACAAACTCAGTTTTTTGGGTAATAGAATAAATAATAAAATTAATAAAAAATCATTTAAAAAACTTAATGTAATTAGGCCTAGATAAAATAGATTATGACAATTTAACTGCAGGAAAATATGTTGCTGTTGAAAAGAGTGAAAAAAGTTGCAATATATGATATAGCAATGCTCATCATATTGTAATAATATTGTATTGTGACTGGAGTATTGTGATAGTATCATTTCGTGGGGCTTTTGGCAATTCTCAGCCCTAGTAACATGCACAGTCAATATTGACAACAGCAAAATGACCAAAAAAAGGTTGCAGCATGAGTGTAGACTTTAGCTGGATTAGCTTGCGCTGTGGGTGCTAGAATTAAGATGTTAAGTCTTAGACTTAGAATGCAGTGGGGTTAATGACTTAGCAGCCAGTGTTACTTGAGGTTACACCCAAAGTCCTTTCTCCTCTCGTTTGTTGGTTTTACTGACAGACTAAAAGCTACGTTGCCACCCACTGTATCTAAGTATAAAACATCATGCATTACTGTTGGCTGTTGTGAGTGAGTGGACAGGATGCACAGCTTCACAAATAGAAAATCAATATGTGGCAGACAATGTGTATCATCTGAAAGCGCTTTGTAAACAAAAAGGGTGCTCAGATCTAACTGACTACTTCTAGTAATTGATGAGAAAGTATGCACTGTGCAGTAGTATAGGCTAGAAAATTAAGGATGCAACACATTGCAGGTGCATCAAGATGCATCGAGAATTGTAGTGCTTTCAAATCAACTTGGCAAAGCCAACTATTAATAACCTAAGTACAGTGATATCACATTAACAGTTATACAGTCCTGAACACATTCGACATGCGACCAAGGTTAATGGTCCTGTGCTTAGCCGTGCTAAGATGATGCTATCTAGGCCCAGTTCAACATTACCAGTCCTTG
>JAQLOL010000009.1:2659407-2671201 GCA_029783665.1 Naso thynnoides
TAAACAGAAGAGTTTTTTTTTTCTTCCACTGTTATTCCACGGTAAATTGACTTTTTCCAAAAACACGAGCCACTCACTTTTGCTGCTTTTGCTGGCAGTCTTTGGAGATACAGTTTCAAAACATCAAAACCATCTAAGAACATCCATTAAAAAATCTCAAAAGTTTTGTGTGGTATAATAATCCAAGTCTTCTTTATCGTGTCGTAGGCTCAATACTTCCAAAACTCTGTTATTTCAGCTAAAAAAAGCTTCTAAATCCATCTTATCCAGTCCAAAGCTCCCTGTCACATGCCTGTCCAAGCGTACGCATTAGAAGTTGTCGAGATTAAATAACAGTGAAATAACAGTGTTATGGAAGTATTGAGCCTATGACATGATAAAGAAGAATTGGATTATACCACACAAAGCTTTTGAGAGTTTTGGATCAATGTTTCTAGATGGTTTTGATGTTTTGAAACCGTATCTCCAAAGACTACCAGCAAAAGCAGCTAAAGTGAGCGGACTTCATTTTTGGAAAAAATCTGTTTACTGTGAAAGTGCTGAAAGGAAAAAAAAATCAGTTTAAAACATCTAAGGGTGAGTAATTGATATATAAAATAGTTTTGTGGTGAAATATTGCTTAGTCTTAACATAATTTAAACAAATTTAAATTTACCTCCTATAGAGCCATATAGCTATAGAGATCAAGACTGTGCATACCTGACTTTAAT
This sequence comes from Naso thynnoides, assembly GCA_029783665.1. NCBI lineage: Eukaryota > Metazoa > Chordata > Actinopteri > Acanthuriformes > Acanthuridae > Naso > Naso thynnoides. Next base: position 2,660,118 of record JAQLOL010000009.1, read on the forward strand.
CATTTTAGTTGAGCTTTTTAATTTGGAGCTCTTTGATGACTGTCTTGCTTTTATAACCAGCCTCAAGTGGTTATTTGAGGAACTATAGTTTTTGGCACTTCTGTGTTGGCTTCATTTTTCAGCTACTTGGTTTCTGTTTCATGGCAATCGATCCAAAGGGTTAAGATGAAAGTTCTGAGGAACAAATAAATTACTGAAAATGAATTGTAAAGGTTAAAGGTAAAGGTGAAGGTAAAGGTAAAGGTAATTGGTCACATATACAGCAGCTTGCAATGAAATTTGGTCTCTACATTTAACCCACTCCTGAGAAAACAAACTCCAGATTCTAAGCCAGTACCTCTGTCGGTGCTGACTGGAGAAAGACATATATATATGTTTTGATGGTGGTTGAAACCCATGCAAACACGGGGAAAACACGCAAACTGCACATAGAAAGGCCCTGCCCCAGCCAGGAATCGAACCTAGGACCTTCTTGCAATGAGGCTGTAATCATAATTATCTTTTTGTTTTTCTCACAAAACATAAGGAACCCACTCCAGCAAAGATAGCTGCATCAGATCCAAGTTTTGCGTCCTCTGAGAACGCTGCAGAGTCCAGCTGCAGTCGGTGGCAGGAAGACCAGCAGGGCAGGGGGATGAGTGGAACCCCCATGTGGACTGTCACAGACACAGATCCTCCAGGCCTGGAGCAGACCCCTGCAGGTGCAGCAGAAGCAAAACACACACATACACACACACACACACACACACATACATACCCAGGCTTTCATGTCCATCAGCCAATCAGAGACACTTCCTGTCCTGCTGCACTGTCCTAACCTCCTGCAGATGTTCACACACTTCCAGCGTCTTAGTTATACATTTCATTTAACCCAGGCGGGTTGCAGAGAACGGATTTGTCATCATGGGAACAGAGCTGGAGGAGCTGTAGCAGGAAGCAGCGTTACATAAACACTGGATGACTGACAGAAACACACTGTGAGATGTGCACGAAAACCTGAGTTTCTGACCTTCAGGCATCATTAAACAACTCTTAAACAAGTCCTAGTAGGTTTGATGACTAGCACTGGACAGGTATTCGTCTGGTGCTTGACACATTGACTGCAGCCCCCATCTGGTGTCAGACTTACTGCCTGGTCTGGAAAGGTCCTGTAATAAAGGGCTGGATTAACTCCTGCTGACTGTGCCTATAGGCTGCTTCATTAGAGAGATGGAGGTTATAGACAAGGGAACCTCTGAGAGGCGAACAGAGACTAATGAATGAAGCTCTGTCAGGGTTTCCTCTTGTCATTAAATTCCTGCACCGTCATTGAATTCTTTAAGGTATTTTCCAGACAGAAATAGGCAGGTAATACTTGTCTGAGAAAACTTTTTTGTTTTTCGTTTATGTCACAGATTCACCGCATTTTCTGATGTTTTAGCCACATTGCAGTAGAAATCAAACCGCTCCAAAAAACAACACTAAGACACCTGGAAACTTATGAAAAGATGTTACATCAGTGGCTGTTTTATATGGAGAATCTTGACCGAGACATCTTAAGATTTCCCATAAACCTGCAATAAAAACTGCAATAACCTCAGTAATGTGACTAACTGTGGCTGACTTCATGTAATGTGGAAACACTCGCTCTGACAAACTCACAGAGATTATTACTCAACTCTGCAGTTGTACAGAGCGTTTTACTGTCTTTCAGCTCAATGGGCCTCATGCAAGAGCCACGCGTACGGGCAGATTTGATTGTACGAGTGGTGCTTCCAAATGATTTAGGAGAACTTGCCACGTTCAACATTTTTTTTGTATTTTGAATTTTCTTTCTGGTACGGACGCAATTTACAAGTGGTCCAGACCTGTTGTATGAGTCACGTTGAATTAGTCTGCCTTTTTTTCATATCAAGTTTTTTACAAATGGATTGTGAATTAATATGTTGAAGCAATTCTTAATAAATATATCCTTTAAATAATATTCTATTTAATCATATATTAAATAATTATGCTGACATTATTTTGTTTGACTCTGCAATTCAGAATCCGAATCACTTTATTCACCAAGTCTGTTAAAAACATACAAGCAGTTAGATAAGGTGCTTGCATACATAAAGACAACAAATGAAAAAAAATCAAACAAAGACAGATGATCCAACATGAACTAAAATCAACAGAAAGAGAAACATAATGAGACAACACATGATCAAATTAGTAATGAATAAATAAAAAAGCCTCTGAAGTGTTCAAGGTGCTTGGCGGTTTAAAAATTGCATTTAAAGGAGTACAGTTTTCTTTTAAAGTAACCAGCTCAGTTAAAGTGAAACGTTTTTTGGCGTAACTTTGTCATTATGATGTATAACCTGATTAAGCAGCATAACAGTGGTTGAAAAATGACACCATTCGCTGCTAAATTGGTCTCCAATAAGCTCCGTTTTTACCATATTTTCTTTGCCACTGGGACGAGGGTTTCGTGGAAAAATGAAAAATCAGTGATGCTCTCTGTACTCTCTGGCCTAATTCCCCGGTCTACGCTGCCTTTCTTAGTAACAGGTGACGTCGGTACAGGGTCAAACTGAGCTTAAAAGAGAGAGCGACGACAAACGAAATAAAGCATGAGCTGGCGCAAACAGCTGCTGTGGATTTGCTTCCCAACAAATCTCATGCTGCAGCTAACGTTAACCTGCTAGCTCGTTTGCAGAAGTTATCTACTGCAACTTTAAAAAGAGACACATTAGAGTTGAGTTTATTAAAAGTGTCCAGTACAATTAAAATTCCCAATGGACTGTAGTCTTCTTTCAGAAGGAAGGAAATGAAAAAGGTGGTGACCTGAATTAGAAGAAATTCGAATTATAGCCTTATATTAATTAAAAAATATATTAATGAAGCCTAACAATATTAGAATTAAATTAAAATCTGCTATTAACACTATTGTATATCACTATATTAATATGAAGATCTTTAACTGCAGAACGACTTCAGTAATGCACTAATTAAAGATTAATTTGTCTCTGTTGCAAGAAGTTTGTTTTTTTTTAAGCCATATTGAACCATTTTCTGGATCAGAGAGCAGCACTTAAACCTCTGAACTCGTAAAATTCCTCTTTTTTTCTTTGATTCCATTTTCATGAATGAGCACTTTACAAATGACAATTCTGCTAATTTGCTGTATTGTGCATGCGCAAGCTGTCATGTGGGACAGAAAATGGTTTGCGGCTTTCTCACCACAGCAAATTGGAATATTTAGCCACTTTAAACCACTCAGTATTTTATCTAGTATACATATTTTGTCTTATTATCTAGAAAAAACTGATTAAGCGGCTTTCTTTTGACTTGAATATAATTTAAATTTGAGAAACTATGCTGTATATATGTAAGTAAAGTGTAAAGAGTGAGGACAATGGAGGTTTTGGCCACCCCGACACTGTTGTGTGATTTAAAAAAAAAAAAGATTTCCTCCAGCTTGTTGGCTACTGGTTGTTTTAAGAGAGTTGGGGTTATGTGGTAAAGACACATTGGATCTTAAATACCTTCCAAAACACAGCCACACAGACACAACTGTTCCCGCCCGCAGCACATGTAACAATCTGCAGCTCTTTTGTGATGCTTTCTTTCTCCAGGCAATACATCTGCCCACCTGTTCCCAGCCCCAAGGGACTCTCTTACCTCTGATGGCGTTGGCAGTTTTGTCAAACCAGTTGACTCTTTGGACTTGGTAGCCAGTGGAAACAACGAACCTGTCAGTCACAAACAGCTGGCTGAATTAAACAACATCCAGACATCAACAAACAACAAGGACCAGAGCTGGGACAAAAAGTAAGAAATTAATCAGGGGAAGATTAATGACTTCAAGGCAATGTTAATGATTATATCAGTAAAGAACTCTTACATATATTGTGTTTGGCAGCTGTCTAATGTTTATATTCATATGTTTGCATGCATTCTGTGGGTTACAGCCATTTAAAATGCCTTGGCAGAGGAAAAGGGGTAAATGTGCAAGCAATTAGCACAAAGGACATCCAATGCCTCTCTGCTTCCCCCAGTATAAAGCCAAACAGCCATCACACACAGCTAAAACACCAGATCAAAGACTCACGCTCTACCCCTCCATTAGAGATCAGACTGCTGCATTTTTAAATTTAGCTTAACCCTCCCAGTTTGTGCCCCAGCAGTATGTAAACTGGTCACGTGAGGAGAATACATCACTTCTTCACTGATTGCCTTTTTCGGAAACAAAAACAGAAAATACTTATGCCCTCCAAATAAGGCCAGAAATTCCAAAACTCTGGTGTAATTAGATATCTGCAGCATTGTTTCTCAGGACCTTAATGCCGACTGTCTGCCTGGCTGTCAGGGGGAGTAGACTTCAGCTTACAGCTCAGTTTCAGGGCACAAAGTTGGCCATCCATAAAAATTTCAGAGGAAAAGGTTACAGGAGTTACTCTGTTTATTATGTACTGAAAGTTACAAATAAATAAAACATTTCTTGTGTACCGAAGTCCAAAATTCTCTGACCTTTCCTGTAGCGCCATCATCAGGACAACATTTCAGCAACACTCTGGTTAACATTAGCATGCTAAAACACAGAACTCACATGATAAACATGACAAACATCAAACCTGCTAAACATCATCATGTCAGCATTGCCACTGTGGACATGTTAGCATGGTGATGTTAGCATTTAGCTCAAAGCACTGCTGTTGTCAAGTATGGCCTCACTCAGCATGTCTGTAGACTCCTAATCTTGTTTTTACTATTAACCACTAAACTATCAATCAAAAAACTTGTGAACTAAAATAACCAAGTTAAAAACTTGCGAAAACATCGACATGTTTAAAAAACAATAATGTTATAACATAAGTGCAATGTGTTGATGTCATCCTTGGCATCAGTGTATCAGCCCACATCGCCCTGACATGAACAGACACTGAGTGATCCCAAACCCAACTTTTAGCTGACAGCATTGCTTTTCATTGCTTGACAGTTGTGTGTACATTATCTCAGGTTACTTTTGGGTATTTGGCTCGCGTCATTCCTGCTCTGCTTCTACACTAAACACCTCTGACACCTGCGAGAAGCATGTCAGCTCTTATTTAGTGTTTCAGCAGCAACAAGAGCAGTGCTGACGCTTAGAGAAAGATCTGCGCTGAGTGTCCTCTGGGCTCTTTGCTGCTGCACTGCTGCTGTTTGGAGTCTATTATCAAGCTGTCATCTTCAGTGTTACGGTGCTAGAAATTAAGTCCAATTCCACCTGTGTGTTAGTGGGGTCAAGGAAGCCACACACACACACACATACGTACAGTGTGTTTGTCCCAGGTGAAGTTTTTCACTAATTAGTCTTTCATGTTTTTCGGGCATGGCAGCCCAACAGAGAGGCTGCTGGGACTGGAGGCCACCGAGCAAGAGCAGGAAGAGGGGACAGAGGTTTCCAGGAAGGGCAGGAGTGAAGCTCGTTCCAACAAGCGAGAGGTAACCACAGCAAGTGCATGTTTAATGTTACAGCTTAACCTCTGCAGTGCACATGTCGTTCTGTCCACTCTCATTTACCCTGGTTCAAGTCACCGAAAGTTTCTGAAACATTCGCACTCCACGTAGGATAATGTAATCCTCTCTATCATCATGTTTCTCCTAATCTGATGAGTTTAATTTAGTTTTGAAGTTTGTATTTAGCTTAAAGGCACACCCTCACATTTAGGCCTGCTTACTTTGAAAAATATCTAATTCCAACTATTTGAACTAATATTGCAGCTACAATATGATTTGTGACATTTGCGGTAATTATCATTTTTGCGTCATTCTCATTTTCACTGAAAATATTAAAAAGATTATGTTGTGATTTTTGCAGGGATCTGTGCCAGACAAAGTTTTTTTCTGAGGTACATAGAATATGATGTGTAAACTAGGCCCTTACAAAAAAAATTACAGTGGGCCCTATTGCGATTTTGATTAATTGCGCAGCCCTACTCACATTTTTCCAGACATGTCCTTCCTGCATATTTTATGTTGGTAGGTGGACACAGAGGAAATAATAAAGGTAAAGCAGCTTTATTGTCATTACACAATGAATTGTACAGTGAAATTGCAAGGTTAGAATGGAGGGTTAGTCCTGGACCATTGGACCATTGCTCAAGGTATGGATGTATAAAAGACTATTGGATACCATGTTTAGAGATAATGCAATTTTGGGCCCATGGCTCATGCTCATGTATAGATTTTTAAAATTTTTATTGGACTGAACTGATCAAATTCAGATTTTAAAAAAAATGTTTGGGGGGTTTTGTGATGCACAAAAAAAATTATTGAGTGTTATACAGCTTGTCATTTCCACAGTTTATGCATGGAGCCGATGATTTTATTTATTTATTTTTATTTTTTATTTTTTTGTCAGTGTGCATCATGTGATGACACTGCAATACTAGTGCAGTCACTTTGCAGGCACACATGCAGCTTATCGTAAGAGTTAATCAGCCATCAAATGCTGCTGACGAAAGAAGCACATTCATAACAAAGTTCACCAAGTTTGGACATATATAATTTTCACTCTGGAGTCACGGTATGTAATCCTTCCAATATTTACTGGCTCTGTCTCCCAGTAGCCAACAAGTTACTCATCCAGAAGGCATTTTTCATTACACAACGTGCAAATTGTTCAAGAAACTTAACTCTAAAAAGACACATTTAATTTCTGTCTGTTTCATAATGCCACCTATTTAGACCATTCACTCACTTTTGTGCTTAAAGTTTAATAAATATTGATAACACTCTCACATCTGTACAGTAAGAATGAAGCTACAGTCAGCAGCTGGCTAGCTTAACATGACTGGAAACCTGACCTGTTTAGATAGTAGACAGACAGACAAACAGAAGCAAAACATAACTTCCTTGATGAAGATAAAGACTAATATTGTAACTTTGGTAGTTAAAAGTGTGATATGTAGGATGCCATGGCAATTGGTAAGAACATTAATAAGAAAACAGGTTTGACATCAGTGTCAAACAATTAAGAACAGATTTCATGACAGTGGATGTCTGCTGCTATAGTCATAATCTCAACGTGAGTTCGTCATGATTCAGTCCCGTTACTGTACCCAGCCTGCTCTGGGCTCGGCTGTGGGCTGGACTGGACTTGAACGTGACTCACAACCAGGTGTTGTGCAGAGAAAGACGTCACTTCAGCGATGAAGCTCTGACCCAATCAAATGCTGAGGACAGCTGGACAAAGCAAATCTCTCGAATTCCACATTTGAACTTTTTTCATCTATCAGCCAGTGTGTGTGAACATGAGACCCGATTTAAGTGTTTTAGTTTGTCATGGTCCACATTCAGTCCATGTTGAGCACTAAAGGTGAAGAAAGTATGGCATGAAGCACGTGAAAGAATTGATCCTGCCGTGTCAAGGCATGTGTTCCTCTCAGCCTGCGTGTGACTGGGTGCGTGTGTCAGCAGGTGGGAGAGAGGCCGTGATTCATTCAGAGCTGCATTTTGTTTGTGAACAGAACTGGTTTTGATGCCCTGAAGGCGTTCCAGCAGCCTCTTGTTGTGTGTTGTAATCTGGGAGACGACATGCCTCTTACAGATTTTTTCCAGGGATTCCACAGACCTACAGCAAGTTACAGTGTAATGTCAGGAGCTGCAGCTCTCAAGGACGAGAATCTCAAAACTCTGCTGATAAACTGCAAAATCGTGACATTTACTGAACCTGAACAACTCTGAGGACATTTTGAAAGTAGACAGTTTGCTGCCCCTTTTCACTGTGCACATCTGTCTGTGAATGATAGTCACTGTGTGTTGTCAGGCTGGACTGGAGTGATTAAAGAGGTGAGTCGACCTGAACAAGTATCTGTCTGTGTGACAGTATCCACAAAACACAAACATGAAGCGTTTACAGTCCACAGAAGTGTTACATAAAGCAGGATCAGCATTTAAACCGGCTTTATGTCAGGCTAAGCGCTAATCACCTCAATTCATAGTGAAGAAAACCTACATTAAGACTAAACTGTAATGCTCACAGCAACAAAGCAGCACATTTTAAACATGCTGTTAAATTCAGAGGGCAAAAAATAAACTTAACAAAATTGCTAACCTGAACAAAAAAACACATTTTGGCATTGAGTTGAAGGTCAGCAGCGAGCTGAGACATAGAGTTGAACTCTCGTCATGTCAGCTGTAATCACTGCTGATCTAATCCATGAAGCCCTAACTTCACTTGAGCTTCCTTTATTGCAACGGTTTTGTCTCCGTATTATAACTTTGACTGTTGAGTATGTGAGATTTTCTAACAGTAATGTAGCAGCATTTGTTATGTAAAGGCACAGTGAAGTGATGGCATCCTGAGTAAAGAATGGACTCACACTCCTTCTACGTGTGTGTTAATCTGAGCTTCTCTGCTCTTTGTTTTGGTAGCTGGTCCAGCTGGGCGAGTATCTCCCTGTCCTTCTGTATCATTTGAGGAGAGAAATAATGCTGTAACAGAATCAGTGTGATCAGTGTGTGATCAGACGCCGCTTCATTTGCTGCAAAATGCGACATGATGCAGTAGGACATCCTGGTATTTTAAATCTGTTTCTTACATACTCAGTAGTATGGTAGTGTGATTATTGAATGCACCCCAACTTTGTTAGGCCTGTTCAAGACATCTCTAAATGAGCCGAAGAGGAAAAAGTAAAACCACAGCAGATTGACAGTGTTACACACAGATGGTCGTCACTGTGGCAGCTGTTAAGCTTTGATTAAACAGACAGGCTCATTCCAGAGGATTTGTCTATTAAATACACCAGCAGCATTTTTCATCCCTCGTGATGATTTATGTGTCTTTGGATGTGTTTGTTTTGGTAGCCAGGAGAAGGTCAAAAGAGCCTGTCTGTCCGGAGTTCATTCAGGCCTCCTCCTCCTCCTTTCCTCCTCCTCTTCCTTTCCTCCTCCTCTTCCTTCTCCTTTTCCTCCCCTTCACAGCTTTGGGAGGCTTCTTCACAAAACAGAGGACCGGCTCTGTCTGCAGTGGTCAGTGATTATTTGGGAAGAAAAAAAAGATCAGTTCACACAGCAGCCAGAGCGCCGTGTTCCTTTATGTGTTGTGTCCTTGGATAGTTTTCAGTGCAAATGCCAGGAGGAAAAAAAAAAAAAAAAAGACACAAAGAATGTTCTGTAACGATTAAAGTGGTCATTTTTTTCTGTTTAAGTGGTTATATAAGAGGGAAGAATGAATCTTTTGAATAGCAGTGGCTCAAGTAAACAAAACACGGACCCTTGCTTCATTAAATGCTGCGTAATCCAGACTCTGATTCAAGCTGCCGAAGCAGCTCTATCAGCCAGCATGAAACCTGAACCATTAGAAGCACTGCTCAGTTTTTGGACTTGTAGCATCATTTTGAAATGAAAGACAAAAAGCCACAAAGTATCAGGGATTACGTAGCCGCTAAAGGCTTTTCATGCATTCTATGGCCAAAATGCAGTCATCCATGTGTAGTTCTCTGGTGGTGTGAGTAAGAGTTTAACGGCAGTATAGAAAGCCTGTTGGGTTCCCCGCGGTGCTCTACAGCGGCCCTAATCCTCACAGCTGATGTCTCTGCCAAGGACCCAGACTATCGGTTTCTCTGGTTGATGGAATGCAGGCGGCACTGACAAACTGCCACCAGCCAGAATGAGAGAAAAAACATTGCGCCTTCCCGTCAGAAGATATCTGCTTCTGATAACAAAAAAGCAAATGCTGGTGATAAAAGAGTTAGAATTTAGTTTTTTTCTCACTCATTTGATTTCCCACAGAAGCTCCAGTCATGTGGAGATGTCGCCCAGCTCACCGCACCCCCACCTCAGAGGAGAAGCAGGTCTCTGGACCGCAGGACGACGGACACAGTCATGACGGTGAGTCACCAAAACAGGTTGTTGATTAAGTAGTTTTTAACAAATAAACAGAAAAAATACTCTTCATTTATGTAAAAAAAAAAAAGGAAATATTTCGTCTACAGGCGACCTTTAAACTACAGTGTAGAGCAGAGCTTCTCAAACATTAGAGGCTTGAGGCTGAGGAAAAATTACATTATTTATACAATAGTAACCAAGGAGTGAGTATTTAAAAATCATTATTTCAATTGAATGGGAGATGGTGGCGGGTGGGAGTTTAGTCTCATCAAGCCAGAAGATCTTCTTCAACACAAAGTAGCACAAATCCCCTCATACGCTTTATGTATTGTTTGTACATTTAGGTCTGACTGTTGTTGTTATTATTTATGCTAATGTTTACATTGTGTCTTCTTGACAGCCAGATCTGTTAAACTTCAAAAAAGGCTGGATGGTCAAACTAAATGAAAATGAACAGGTAAACAGTATCACCGAACTGAAATTTTGTTCATTTAAAGGATTTTTATTCACTGGATTTTTTTCACATTCTCCTTGATTTGTCTCTTGCTGCCCTCTAGTGGAAGAAATATTGGTTTGTGCTGTCAGCTGACAGCCTGAGGTACTACAAGGACTCAATAGCTGAGGAGGTATTTCCATAGTATTTTCTCTAATGAATACGACAGTGTTTCTTATGGGACATTCAAATGTTATCTGTTTTTTCCACTCAGGCTTCAGATCTTGAAGGAGAAATCGACCTGACGAAGTGCTATAATGTGTCTGAGTACCAGGTGCAGAGAAACTATGGCTTTCAGATACATGTAAGAAAACAGTTCCTGCACGAAACAGACAAAACCAGTAGATTCTCTTTAAATAAGAACTAAGTTTAGTGTTTTTATGTCACAGACGCCAAAGAGTGTCTACACGCTGTCGGCCATGACTTCAGGCATACGGAAGAACTGGATTCAGGCTCTGATGAAAAATGTTCATCCAGTTAACGCCCCTGACGTTGCCAGGTAAAGTCTAATTCAGATATGTCTTAAACCAGTTATAATGTGATGGTAACGTAAAACCAGTATCCACTCTGAGATGTTTAAGTTTAAGTGAGACAATGCTGAAAAAAAACAAAAAAACAATTCATGGTAAACGTGACTGAACGTAACATGAATCAAACTTAAATGCATTATCTTGTCTGTGAAAATTTCTGCCTGAGTCACTCACAGAGATTTTCATCTGCGATGGAGGCTGTTTAACAATGAAATAAACAA
>JAQLOL010000009.1:2678382-2692420 GCA_029783665.1 Naso thynnoides
AGTGCTAACCATTTAGCAATTAATGCTAGATCGCTGTGTGAGGCTGCAGCACACACACTGCACATGACAGTGACGGGAGAGAGAGGAGCGGTGCAGTCTGCTACAACTACCGCTCCACCCTCTCTCGTTTTGAGTCATACGTGCTAACGTGCTGTGTTGTCGGGTGTCCGCTGATGTTGCATATCTTTTGGGGTTTGATTTGTAGTATGTTAAGACGTTGAAAACACAGTTTAAAATTCTGCCCCCATGGCTTAGTAGAAGTGTTGTGTACCCACGCGAGGACAGCTACGTGGCTGGGCTAAGTGTTGTCGCATCTTTGGTAATAGCAAGTCTCGGTTAGCTTGTGCAATAGAGCTGCATGTGTAAAATGACCGAAGTTGTCCTTTAAGGAAAAGATTTTTTTTTTCAACACAAATAAATTCAATAATGACATTAAGTCTTCTTGCTTTTTATACTGTTTAAATATTAATTTTAAGAACACTGATATTCATTTAAACAATATATGTTCAACTTCTTTCCACAGGGAGGTGACAGAAATGTAAAGACATGTCAGTGTCAATAGTGTGTTTACTGAACCAGTCCATAAATGAGTTGTTCAGTCCTGTTTTCATTATCAGCAACTGCCATTTTGAGTGGTATAATTTGAACACAGTGAGCCCAAAGAGTCAAAGTACTGTGAAGTTTAAACCCTCTCAAAATGATTTAGTCATTTTAATGTAAAGAAGTTGTTTGTCTTTACCTCAACCTTCTCTGAAGTTCTAAAGCTGGAGTATTTTTCCCACAGATTACCCTGCGAGTGAAGGAGTCTGAGGTTCAGTGTCTGAAGCAGGAAATCACATCTCTGAAAGACGAGCTGCAGTCCACACAAAGGGTGAGAGTCACACAGACAGCAGAGAGTATTCTCCAACTCAGTGCTGCTGTTCTTTGTTTTAACATTGCTTTTGGAATTTATATACAGGATAAAAAGTTTCAATATCTTGCAAACAAATTGATTCTGCAAAATTTTATTTACACAAATGGAGACTCCTCTGGGTCTGAAGCTTTTGAAACCAAATTGGCATATCTGTCAAATCCTTGAGAAATATTAATAATAAGAATTCATTAAAACTTAAAACTCTCCAGAGTTGTATTTTAAGTAATCCCTTGTGTGTATATTTATACCTTCACAAGACACATTATCCCTCTTGTAATTTATGTTGATAACTTTACTTCCTAAATTAAATGATTTGCTTTTATCAGTATTGGTGGCAGCCATGTTTTCAGTTGAAAATTTGTATCCAATGAAGTTGTGAAAAATAAAAATGGAGAGGACTTTGTTCAATTTGTTATTTAAAACTACCTTGAAGAGGAATAAAAGATTGAGCAGCAGTGAAAATGAGGCAAATATTGACCCAAATGGCTTTCCATATGTCACATTTCAGGACAAGAGGAATGCGACTAAGAAGTACAAGGACATGTACACTGAGCTGAGCATCATGAGGGCCAAAACAGAGCGAGAGATGGAGGAACTGAGAGAGAACCTCAGGCTGGCTCATCGTGCTCTCGAACAGAGTTCAACCTGACCTGTCAGTGTTGATGGTAGCAGCTTTACATTTGTTTCCACTGTAACAAAAAAGTTTCTCCTGTTAGTTTTACCCAGAATTTATTTATAACCGCAAGTCTTTACCTTCCATTACCACTTTGGTCTCATCTGCAATCACACTCCTTTTACTTATTATTATTATTATTATTATTATTATTATTATTATTATTATTATTATCTTTTAATTTTTAAAGAAAATAAAGATGTTTATATATTGTTGTCTTATGTGTGTTGTGTCTGTCTGGACCAGTGATTATTCTTCTTGACACTGAGTTTGTGTCCTGAAGTGCTGTTGTGGAACTGCAAGAAGTTTTTTAATATAATGTACTGTATATATACTGTACAGCCTTTTTGTTGTTGTTGTTGTTGTTGTTGTTGTTGCTGCTGCACTGTTATCACATGTATTTTGTTTTCCTCCTCCTCTCACCTCTGCTGTATGTGTCATTAAAACTGGTCCTGATTTGTTTTTTTAATCAGTTAAATCTTTAAAAGTCATTTTTACAAACAAAACATTTAAGAGAACATTTTTAAAAAACATTTTTGGCAGGAAACTGTTAATAGATTACTCTGGCACACAAACTAATTTATATTTTATACTGCTGTTTTAATAATATTTTTCTTCATTATTATTAAATTCAATTAAATTGTAAGATTAAAGTCTTTACTGTCTGTTTTTTGTCCTGTCTCCTTAGAGTTGCCAGTTTAAAATATGGTCTAATTGTCTTGCTTTACAGATTCGGCAGTAATCTAAAGAAGTCAGTCAAAGTGGAATAAGAAACAGCAGGGGATTGTAGCCGAAAAGGCGGTCTGTCCAGTGACCTCAGTCACTGAATGTCATGATTGGTTCCTTCCAGTAGGGGCAATGAAACTCAGTGGTACAGGCCAGCTGGCCATGTTAGCAGTGCAGTTAAACCAATAAATGTCAGATCATACGCCTTTATCTATTTAATACACACTCATCTTTATTACAGCTTTGTATTTTGTTTAACTGTTAAGAAATATGAACTTTGTTTTGGACCAGCTGCTCAGTGGTCTTTGGCGTGGTCCCTGTGGTCCAGACCAGACATCAAGCTCAATCTGCGGCAGCGGTATGTCACATCAGCATCTGCTGCATTTTAGGCAACAACATCAGAGGTCATGTGCAGTTTGTTTTCTTTGTAAATCCTTGAGCTGATGCTTTTGTATACCCATGAAAGTAAAAAGACTGATTGTTGAGCCCTGTGAATTTTATTAGGACATGATGGACCATCAATCAATCTTTCGCCATACATGCAGGGGGCCCAGGGTTCGATTCCTGACTAATGCTTCCTAACTTTGTCGTTCCAACTACTTCCCAGCAAACAGGTAACCTTCAGGGAATGTTCCCCAAGGGTTCCCTAATAGTTGTTTTCACATAATCTTCAAGGAACATTCTAGGAATATTTTCCAATGGTTATTTTTACAACCTTTAGAGATCCTTAAGGGAACATTCCCTGAAGGTTCTCCCCTATCTTGTTTCCACACATCTGACTTTTTTCCAGACTGGATGAAATAATGAATAAACCAATGATACACAGACCCCTATTCTTACAGCTTTGTCTAACAATGTCTTATTTTCTGTTTTAGACAAAATGGACTGAGGAGCAAGCGTGTTCATGCCCAATTATTTCAGTTCAAATGTTTTAACAACAAGTTGTTATTATATTTTTTTAAAATATTAAGTCGTTGATATAATAAATTCTGTTTACAACCAAATGTCCTGCCTGTTTAGTGGGTTTGTGGATCTGTGCATGGTGCTGCTTACCTCCTGTCAATGTGCAGGGTGTTTCTCTAGAAAAGTCAATTTGAAAATTGCATGTTAAAACAACTTAACTGTAACTTCTTGTACAATGGATCAATTACAGTCAATTTTTTCTTACAAATATTGTTTACACTAGTGGTGTTTTGTTTTGTAGCCTATAGATAATCATAATTGTGATAATATCATAATTATGGATATGAATAACTTAGTGATTGTGAAAAACATCAAGTTTTTGATATATGTGTTGCATTAGTAGTACTGCTCTGGATGGTAGTGGTTATGGTGGCAACCAGATGCTGTTAACAGAAGTTCGACCACGGGAGACGGGCAGAACTCCACTTTGACTGCTTTGGAGAGACGGTGCCTCCCCCTGAAGACGCTTAGGCTTAAGTGAAGTTGATGATCCCTTCAGGACATGGACGTGGAGATGGAAGATGGATTTATGGATGTAGGATGGTGGGGAGCTGAAGACTGTGAAAGCCAGGTAAACAAAAAACTTTAATTTCAGCCAAAGTTCCCTGAAGGTTAATGGCAAAATATTACTCTTGCGTCAGTTCCTGCCAAAAATTAGGCTAACGTCCCGCGAACGTTCGCGCAGTGTAGTTGCGTTAGTAAGTTAATTAACGTTCCGCGACCGTTGGCGCAACGTTAGTTTTTGGCAAGAAATGACGTTTCGCGAACGTTCCCTGAACGTTAGTTTTTGGCAAGAAATGACGTTGCGCAAACGTTCCCTGAAAGTTAGTTTTTGGTAAGAAATGACGTTCCGCCAACGTTTGCGCAACGTTCGTTTATGACAAAAGATGACGTTCCGCCAACGTTCGTGCAACGGCAGGTAAACAACCTTTGGAGGGAATTGACCCCCACCTAATTACTGGACTAAACTGCAGGCCTAGCCTATATAAAGTAGCTCAAAGTAGCTCGAAGTCGTGCAGCTTCAGCAGTTATATACCGCTTACACATTGAGGCATCAGTATAAAAACAACATCGCGATTTTACATCATTCACAGGGATTTTTTTCCTAAACTTTGATACGTTAAGTACATTTGGCGACATTTTGCACCACTACGTAAGTAGCATTTAAAATTCCGGACTTGTACGTGAATGAAAGATACGATTTCCAAAACTAAAGTTAGCTCATGTTAAATGTGTCTCGTCTTTAACAAAACTTTGTCTTTCAATCTTGGACACTTGTGTTTGGTTTTACGTAGCGTTTACTTTGAAGGGACGAGGTTCACTTCCGGTGTCGTGCTGCCCGTGGTGTGTGACTTGACGCCGTGGAAGGAAGGTGTCCATGATGACAACTTTAAAATACCTACAGTAGCGGTTGGTGAGATTACTTGGTAGCAGTGCTTCAGCAAAATGTTTATCAGTCTTCTCTGGTCGTCGTGTCGTCTACGTTTGGAAACGTCTTAGCGGGCTAACGTTAGCTAGCCAGCTAGCATGAACTCGGGCTGCTTTTGTTTACATCCAGTCCTGATGATGGGCCTGAAGAGGTGTGTTAGCTAACCCAGCTACCCGACTTGCTTGAGGAAAAGTGTCTTCCTGAAACCCTGCTCTGCCAGGACCGGGGCCGCCCATCCAAACTGCTGACACCTCAGGGGTAAGATCACCAGCAGTGCTAACTTTAAAACACACTGAAAACTCTCGTTGCGACTTCGAGCTAACGTTTCATGTCATCATGTTATTTACAGGCAGGTTCCATAACGTTACCTTTCCATCATCACTCTGATGACGGAACGGGCCTACCTGTGAACACTTTAGGTCACAAAGCTCAGTTAGTGAAATGATACCTGATCGTGTTGGTTTCCTCCTGATTTTTTAACAGGGCATTATTAGTAATATATAAATAAATAATTGTTAATTTTGAAATTCTGCCAATCATTTTAGTTCCATTATTAAATTTGACATTCAACATGCTGAGACTTCAATAATATTTAATCAAAATACATTAAAATTCGTAAATCCATTTTAAATTTTGAAATTTAAGAAAAAAGATTTTTTTATTTACTTTGTTTTCTTGTATATTTGCTATAAATGCAATAGCAAAAGTAATAAAGAATGCAAGAAATGCGACTAAGAATTATTTTTTACCATCAATCTGTATGTCAGTAATCCCTCAGGTACATCATCAAAATGAAACACTCAAAAAAAAAAAAAAAACACTTTACTGAGCCCAAGCTGACATTTTTTATATTATCTTGTTTTGGGGGAAAAAAAGACCTTGAAAACCATCAGATTCTTTCATTTTTAAAAGCTGAAACAGAGTATGTTTGACTTTTTTTCTTGTTACTTTAAAAATCTATGAACAGCAGTCCAATTATTAGAATAATTACACTGTTGATAATTAAATAGGTAGATAATTTTTTTGTCTATAATTGATTAATCCACTTTCACATGCAAAAAGTTGATAAAAGAGATATGAAAATTAAACACAAACAATATGGTTGCATCACTTTGGCTGTCAATTACTTTTTCAGATGAGGAGTTAAAATGATTATTTAATTAATCAATTACTTGTTCAGCAGAAAAATAACCCGCAACATTTTTGTTCATTATTTTAGTTAGTTATTTTATAAAATTGCAGAACAGTCTCTGGTTTCAGCCTCTCAAATACCTAAAATTTGATACAAAATGTATTAAATGTAAATTTATAATATTCCACATCCCAGTAAAAGTGACTGTGTGTTTTGCAGTGATGGAAGTGTCCTCTCAGGATCCATCTCTCATGGCTATGGACCTGTCAAAGGGCTACTCAGTCAACCCACTGACCTGCAGCCACACTGAAGCCATGGACCTAGCAAAGAAGCCCGAGTGGTACCACAGACGCCTGCCGAGCTGCAGCACAGAGATCAGTTCCCCGTTCAGATCCAGAGCCTCGTCCTCCTACAACTCTCTGAGCACACAGCTGCATCCTGAGCCGGTCGCACCTGTCCACTGCAGAGACATGGCGCAGCGCCCGGAGTCATTAGGTAACTACATGAATTCAACACTTGCTCCGGGACTGGATCTGTACCGTGACGGAGTTCATGGCAACCTGTGGCATCCAGGTTTCTACGGAACTGACCAGACCAGCTGTCAGGCTCCTGAAAGCAGCGGCGCAGAGGAGAGTGACAGCGGCTCAGATGTTATTTTTCTGGTTTCCTCAGCCAAGGAGCCAATCTTATGCAGCCCTTTCATCCAGGACCGTGTGAGGCACATTGTGGAGCCCCTGTCCCCAGCTGTGTCCTCTCTGGATGAAGGGAGGAGTTGCTATCACCTACCTCAGCCTCTGAGCTCACCCAGTCCTGACAGCTCATACTCAGAAGAGTCCTCAGACAGCTCAGTGGACATTCCTGTGCATCACACCAGGCCTGTTGTCCTCCTGTCAGACCTAAGTGCTATTTACAGCAACACTGCTGAATCTCCCGTGGACGTTTCAAGCGATGACAGCGATGTTATTGAGGTTTCAGTCACTAATGAAAAGAAGAAAAGAACCATGCTTCCTTGTAAGAAAAGTAGTCCTCGTAAGAAGAGGCTGGCAAGAGAAACCCCTCATCAGCATGAGAACGGAAAAGCTCCACCCAGAGAAATACGACGCAGTACCAGAATAAGAAAATCTGTCTCTGAAATGCCTCCATTTACCAGCACTGTGTCTCGGCAGAGTTTGAGGAGACAAGTCAAAAACGACGTGGTGGGTATTTATAACGAAAGCTGTGATTCTGATGACGTGATGGAGTATGCAGTGAGGCTGTCCAGCTCAGATGCCGACGAGCCGGTCTCGCAGCAGAACGTGTCACAGAGAGTGCGCAGTAACTCAGAGGAGTCTGGAGCAGACATTCAGACGGAGGCAAAGTCACAGCAGAGAGAGTTGCACGAGCAGCAGCCTCATAGCAAAGTGTCCCACACGAAAAAGACCAATCATAAACGAAAGAAGCCACTCACCATTTGTAAAGCCAAGAAGTTAAAAAGAACTAAAAAGAAACAAAACAGCCAAATCCCACCTGAGCCCCGTCAAAGAAACAAGTCAGCAAAGACAAAAACCGTCATAAGACGGAAGAAAAAAAAGCGAATGCAGGCTGGACCTTCTGCTCAGTTTCCTACCAGAGAGCCAGAAATCAAGCTTAAATATGCAACCATAAAAGAAATTAAAAAGGACAAGAAGTCTGGCAGTTTTTGCCCCTTCATTCACATAGACAAGAGGATGTGCACCGTTGTCAACTATCAGGAGGAGGAGGCCACAGTCCAGAGCAGCAGCAGACAGCCACAGACAGCCACCAGGTCTCTGTCCGGGACTGTTCCTAATACTTCGTGTTTCCAACTTGCTCGCTTCAGCTCAGAAAGCAAGTGTCAGGCCACACTGTTGTGCTGCCTTTGCGGCCACACTGCCAACGCCATGGGCCTGGGAGACCTTCACGGCCCGTACCATCCCACCAGCCCGTCTGTGGACTTCCAGAACCATCAGAGGACAAACTGCAGGACCGAACAGAAAGAGGACGAACATTTACATGGACTCATGAAAAGCCATTCAATGAACTCCTCAGATGGTGTCTGTGACGGTAGCACCTGCTCCCCGGTGAGGAGTTTGTTCGAGGGAAGCAGTCACTCCCCTCCAAAGGTGCCTGTCCATCTGGACGAGTGCTGGATCCACGAGGACTGCGGGATCTGGTCTGCCGGAGTCTTCCTGGTCAGGGGGAAGCTGTACGGGCTGGAGGAAGCGGCACGACTCGCGCAGGAAACAGTGAGTGACGCAGAAACCCATTAAACAATTGAACTTGATTATTGGAACATTTCTATATATGTTTTACTTTACTTCAACACTTTGTGTGTGATTCATATGAACATTGTTGTAATAATTAACATAATGTTCGCATTCCTCTATGCTGGCAGTTACAGTTCTCTTTTAGATCAAATCAATGTAAAGTCAAATGAGGCACCAGCAGCATTTGATAGTTGGATCAAATAAGTACTAATTATTTTCCCAAAGAATAAATATGTAAGTATTTTCTGTTGTGATTCATTTCATTCATTTTAAAATGTCTAAAAAGTAGTGAGAAATGCCCAGAAAAACTTGATAAAGCCCAAAGTGGCATCCTCATACGTCCAAAAACGAAAAAATCATTTTGTTTACATTGCAGTGGCTGAAACCAGAATATTTTTTGTTTTCTCACTTTTTTTGCTCATAAAATGAGAACTTACCGATGATTTTTTTTAAAAAGTAGATTTTTGTGCAGATCAAGTAAGTGATAAAATTTTCTCTATGACTTTTTTTCCCCCCTTGAAATCAGTCTGTCTTGAAAAGATCATGAGCATTAGACAACTTGTTCTCCTTTAATTCTCCCTCTGTGCTTGTGTTTTCAGGCGTGTTCAGCGTGCCAACAGACGGGTGCAGTAATGGGATGTTTCCAGAAAGGTTGTCCCAGAAATTATCACTACAGATGTGCCATTCAGTCAGGTATGCTATGAAATGTTTCCGAAATACATCTGAGCGATAAATGGATAAATCAGAAAATGTAATTACCTGAGGGATCTAATCATATTTTTTGTAAATATGTTTATTTTTATCCTGTGTTCTCTGTGTTTCATTGCTGTTATTTAAAATGTTTGCCTGCCTGGTAATATGATGTTTAATACAATGGATCTGTTAGGAATGAAAGCTTGGCCGCAGTCGAATAGTCACCTCTCCTGACAACTTTTCCTTAACACTAATGGAAAATGTTGTAAGGTCAAGGAAAGGAGAAAGGAGAATCCAAAAAGACTTGCTGTAGGGAAAGACAACTGCTGTGCTGAGAGAATCCAACTGCACTGTCACTAAGCTGCATCATCATGTGATGGTGGATATTTTTACATGTTGTGCCACTATGAATTACAATTTTCTGAAGACTGACTACAAAAGGCGCATCGTAGATGGATTACTCCATCCTGTGCATTGTGACCTTGTTGTTATTGCAGACAATTCAAACATAAACAACCCAGTGACAAATACGTCTGCATCACTGCTTAAGACGAGCGAATGACTTAGTATAAGGTTACTAAGCATGTAAACTGAACAGCATGGGGTTTCTCCACAACAACGGTTTTCACTTAAATCATTTTACGACAGCAATGTAATTATTCAGCTGTGGGCTTAACATGCTATTGAGAGTACAAAACATTGGCCAGGTTTCGGAATATTAGCATGTTCAGGCACGATTTGGAAAGATTCGATGAGCGTTGGTAACTTAAATGATCTGCGTCCCTTGTCTGTCAGGATGTCATTCGTTTGAATTTGTGAGCAGTCCAGTAATGTGACCTTTATTATGAGGGTTGCTGCTGCCAAGAATTGTGGGAGTGAATGGTCTCCTACGCTAAAGCCGATGTGAAAGGAAGCATCGAGCCACCTTTCTTTAGCATTTAGACAGTTAAAACAGCTCTTATCATTAACTGCTGTCATTCTCTTAGTTAAGCAAAAAGGACTTTTTGACTGCAGCCCTTGAGTCACTCATGCTTTTCTTACTGAGATGATGCATCTTCAGGGGATTTTTCTTGTTTTTCAGGCTGTCTGTTAAATGAAGACAACTTCTCAATTAGATGTCCAGAGCACAAGGTAAATGAAAGTGAAGTGTTAGGAGCTGCATGGCCTCAAGGTGTCACTATTGTCACCTTTAGGCTGTTGTACTCTTTAAAAAATACTTAATTCTAACGACTGTGTTGGTATGGAAATGTAGCACTGTGTGTTTGTTTCCAATAGAACAAACTGTTCACAAGTGTAACCAGACAACAGAAGAGATGACGTGAAACACATTTGGGAACACTGGAGGTAAATAATCTTGTGTTATATTTGAAACAAGTGTAATTCTAGTAGCCTGTTTGTAGAGCTGCGAGAATCAGTCGATTGAAAATTGATCAGCAACTATAAAGACGAATCGTGGACATGATGGTCGTGGACAGGAAAAATGTCAAACGTTTGTCATAAATTGCAGCTCTACTATTTTGTAATTAGAGATCTTATAATTGCCCAAGAATAAAATCAGAAACACATTTCTTTATTTCTTTCCAGAATGAACCACAGATCTCCTCAGGGTGCGACGTGATCTGCCTGATTTCACCGCTGCAGTTATTTAACACTAATAAATGCAAACGTGTTTGTTTTGTCGAGCGGAAGGAAAAACTTCTGTAAAATTTCACTCGTCATCCAAGGCAGATCAACCAGGGGCCACTAATAGACTTTTATAAGATGAGTCTTTGTTCTGTCCTGTTTCTGAGAGAAGTGTGTGTGCCCGTGCGTGTGTGCATGTATGTGCGTGTATGGAAGTGTGTATGGCTATTTATTCCTCTTTTTCGAAGGTCAATACTTGGACTGGCCATGACACAAATACAGTTTATTATTTGAATATAAACACTATGTTAGAGTTGAAATAAGCTTTATTGATTTGTTGTATAGAATCTGAGATCTTTATATTGGACCTCTTCTTTTCCTTCTACACTTTTTGTACTACTTTTCTATTACTGTCACTGATGCTTCAGTCATCTCTTAACCAACATAATTTATTTTTTATTGAGCTGCATGCACAGTTGATGTTTGCTACAATGCACTTTATAGTATAATTTTATTCTATAAGTTATTTGTCTATTTGTAGAATTTCCTCTCTTTTTACTAAAAATATTTAAATTTAATATGAAGCTGCACTAAGGTATACAAGAACTAGAATAATATGAAGTTCCTGTCTAAATCAGACTGCAGCAGAGAACTTGGTGTCATCTGTAGGAGAGAAGACCATAAACTGTATTTTCACCACACCGAAGCAAAGTTATTTCTGTCAGGTGTGGAAGCTTTTCTTCTCTTGGGATGGAGGAGCTTAAGATTGACAAACAGCAAAATGTCTCATAAACAGCAGCGAGAGTCGAATCCAGACAAAGATGCGAGAGTCCGCTTCAGTGTGTAGTGGTTGTGCAGATAAATTCTTGTCTTACATAAAGAGTCAGTTTAACAGAAGTACACAAACACAAGTCTTTTCAAACAGGTTTATGTATTATTAGAGCTGAAGCAGTATGTGTTTTTCTATGCCAAACAAATGTAAGGATTATATTGTTGTAATTGACCAATTATCTATTGTATTTCCTTAAAAAAGTGGTCGTGATTTCTGTTCATCTCAACTTCAAATGGTGCCTGGCCTTTTTTTTCTCCAGACACCGGCTTATATTAGAGACAGGCCTTTATAGTTTATGTGGTCATAATTTTTTGCAAAGCCTGCTGTTCTCTGCTCCGGTTACAACCCCAATACTTCCTGTATTTGTTTCAAAATAAAAGCCTCTTGTGTTTCAGTCCACTGATCCCTTTATTTCTACAAATAAGGCTTTTAGTATGAAATGATTTCAGGAACTTGTGGAAATTTCTATGACTTGCATTGTTTCATTATGGCATCTCAAATGTTGTCACTGCCATCTGGTGGCACTTGTACATTTCTACAAAATACAGTTTGGCTGCGGCAACAACAACACACATACACCCACAGTGAGTGAATAACATAACATAATAATAGTAATAAATAATCTAGAACAACAGAGTGGTTTGGATCGCAGCCTTTTTAATAATAGACTGTGTCAGTTTGGCTCCAGAAAGTATTTCAGCCATGAAGATCTGTAGTCCACAGATCAAATATATTTTTGTGATTTGGGTGAACTGACCCTTTAAAAATGTTTCACTTCTAATTGCCATGTAGAGCGGAAATCTCCTAGTGCAGCTTTGACTGTCTGTCTTTGTATGAGCTCTAGTATTTCAGTTGACGAGTCATTTCTGTGCTGATAGGACTGTTGATAAAAAAGGCAGTGAAAGAATTAAATGTTTTATAAAATGAGGGTTTTAAGTCAAGTGTCAGAATTTTATTTAATGTCTGTACTTTTTATTATCTGAGAAATAAAGATATGATATTTAATAAAAGTCTCTCAGTAATGGAAACATTGACTTTGCAGTGAACTTTTTCAGTGCTTGTTTTGCAAAACTCAAACAGCCTGATAAAATGCTGTTTGTGTGGATTTTGGGATGGATGATGCTCCTGCTCCTGCTGCAAGAAACAAAATGTGTCTGGGTTTTGGCAAGTCACCAGATACCTGGAGGGGTTTATGTGAAGACCATCTTTGTTTCCAGCTCAGCTTATATTAGTGTCATCTTGAAACTAGCAGAAGTTTTTTTTTTTTAAGCAAACATTTAAAACCTTTATTTAAATCAAATAAGATCCTGCAACTTTTGCAGTTTTGGTCTCAGAGAACAGATTGTGAACGTAAGGTCATGTTTGAAGCCAAAAATATGTTTTGGAAGACGTAAATAACAGAATTTAGAGATATAAGTTAATCCTTTTAGTCTCAGGTAAAAAAAAAAAAGACTTTGTTAATGACAACTCGAATAACTTGATGTCAAAAAATCATCAAGTTCTTTGCCTTGATTTTTACATTCAATTGTTTCTCAGTGACTCTTTAAGAGGAACAAGTTAACTCAGTGATGATCCTGCTGTATGGTGCATGCAGTTGCGTATAAGAGAAAAGTTTATTCAAGGTTAACTGTACACAAGAACCACAAAAGTCATTCATAAGATGTTTTACTGATGAGGGGCGACACCAGATTACTTAAAGGAACCGGTCTTTTCATCACTATGAGCTGCTGCTTGTGGAGCGATCGTCACCTGTTTGAACGAGCGTGTTTTAACTCTGATAGGCTGCCTGCTCTCACCTGCCGGAACAGACTGTCAGCCAGAGACCGTGTGAGCACACAGACACTGTTAGCGAGAGGTGGGATCTTTATAATTCAGTGTTTCAGCAGTGCAGGCTGCAGCAGCTGGTGTGTTTCACTGCAGCTAAAGATCAGGCTAAAAGATCAAGATAAGCATGCAATTAAGAGGGAGAACTTGTGCCAATTTGAAACGATAAAAACAAGGGTTTTTTTTTTGAGTCTTTCTGCTGATAAGTACAAGAAAACTGATCAGATCAATTCATATTCATGCAATTTCCTGAGTCAACTAAGATGTGTTGGTCTGATGTGTTCAGACAAAACAGGAAGCATCTTCTTGTGGGGTGGTAATGTTAAAGAAGAAATGCATGATCATGTCCAGGCTAGTTAAATTTGTTTTAATTTGAGCGAAAGCTTTGCATGTGACTGTTGGAAAGCCTGTCAGTGCTGCACTTCGTCTGATGTCACCTACAGTCAGAAATTGAGGACAAATTCAGTTTACATTTATTTCCTGTGTTTCTACTGTACAGAGAGAAAAAAGGAGAGGACCTGGAGATAAGTGAATCAAACCATATTACTCTGAAAAAATGGATCTGCCACCTCAGTTGGCAAATTAAACTTTTGACCTCGTGGTGGTGCTAGAGGAAACTGTAGGGGATCAGCAAAGACAGGAGGATTAATTCACTGGAAACTATGAATGTTTGTTTAAAATTTAATAGGAATTTATTGATATAGCTGTAAAGTTTTTATATATGTCCAGTTTTAGGTCTGTTAAGTCTTCATCCAACAAGTTGACATGGACATTCCTTCGGGTGCATCATGCTATTGTATAATAATAATTTTTTTTTTTTAATTCACACACAGTATAGGTAGGGTCTATCACGAAGGGAAACGCTCAACTTTTCCTGTTTAGCTCATTGTTCACAAAACAGCTAGATTCAGGGTTAGCCTGGATCCAGACAAGAGACTCCGCCCACTCCACTGAGTGGACTTTACT